>CAAKHB010005410.1:0-14099 GCA_901007665.1 Aeoliscus strigatus
TGAAGGGTTATCTGGGGGACAAAGGTGCGGCTGTGGGGAAGGAGGCAGAGTTCCGTGGGGAGTTGAAAGGGGAGGTGGGCGAGAGGCGGCGCGGACTCCCCAGCAGGTCACCGTTGTGCAGCTTCCACAGCAACTCCTCGTTCTCCATGGACAGACGCTTGTTGACCTTGGACTCCTTCTGCAGGGTCTGCTGGAGGATGGCCTGTTCACTGGACAGCTGCCTGTTGGGGGAGACATAGAGTTAAGGTCAAAGGTCATGGATTCGACGTTCGTGTGTGTCGGCCGGCCTGAGGGGTTCTGACTTTGAATCGGGGCATTGGAGCGATTCCAAACAAACCTGGTTCTTACTAAGATGAAAACACATACAGGCGACGTGCGCACGCACCTCGACAGAGCAGCGTGTTTGTCCATCCTGGCCTTGTAGTCCTCGTTCTCCTGTTGGACCTTCTTCAGACACTCCTCCAGTTTGACGTTGGTCTCCACCTGCCACGAGAACATGTGACGGCGTCAAGGAGCCCAGATGGAACATCTGACTGGAACGATCCGGGGTGGGGTGGGGGTGGACGCTCACCAGTTTGTCCATCTCCATGAGCTTCTTCTCCTTCTGGTGCAGCTGGTTGTTCTTCATCTCCAGCACCACCTTCAGACTGTCCAGCTCCTGCTCCAGGTACACGGTGTGGGAATCCTTCTGCAGCAGACCAAAGACACAAAGAGTGTTTGAACTCACCTTCATCGAAGTGTACATTTGTATCAATAAACCACGTCTGTGAAGGTTCTCCGTCATCCAGGTCATGGGATCTGACGGGTTTCATTCGTAGGCAACTGGACAATTCAACAACTAATGATGGGAACAGTTGTGTTGTGTCACGGGCGCCGTGTGGAAACTGATTTGCCCTTTGAGGAGAAATAAAGTTCTCTGATTCACTCGTTACTTGGAGAAAATGTTTAAACAAATTAGTTACTCATGGAAGTCACAGTTGCGGCAGGCGCTGATGATGACGGAGGAGAAGAGACCGTCTCTCTACCGCAGGACATGAGACGGTGTCGCTGTGACTAAATATTCACTACGTCTGTCAGGTTCTACCCTGACTGTGTCAATTACCGTCTGTGGTTAATGCGTAAAATAAAAAGAAAAACTAATAATAAGAAACGGAATCGCAATTTAGTTACTACCTAGACGAGATGCTGCGTGACTACTACTTCTGTTTGACAGCTGTCAGTGTTACGTGACACATTTGAACACATACTCAACCGTTACAAAAGTAATCAAAGGTAATTCATATTGTAACAGTTACCCTGTTACGTTTGTAACAGTGTTACTTCTAACTGCAGCCAATTAAAACTCCACGGATGTCGTGTGCGATGCTTTCCTCCACCACCAGAGGGAGCAGCTGCTTCACCTTGACCGCGGTCATAGTTCCACACACTGAGCATCCAACACACGAGATGTTTGTCATCTGTCTGGATGTTTGTACACAGTGATCTTACCAGATTCTTGTCTGAGAGGATCCTCTTCCTCCTTTCCTCCTCTGCTTTCAGCTTCTCGTTCAGCAGCTCCTTCTCTGCTGACAGCTCGCTTATTCTTTCCTGGGAGGAGACACAATTCAAGGAACGCTCAGCTTCGGGTCAAACATGACACAGCAACTTCAGAGTCAGTTCATTTGCAACGTTGAAGAAAGCACAGCAGAGCCGTCAAGAAACCACCAACCCAACAAAGATGAACGGTTTGTGGATGCGCTGTGTTTTCAGCTGGTATGTGACTGTGATTCAGTCCGACAATTACGACAGCAGCAACGGGAGAAAGAAAAGAGCTGATTCTGGCAAACGCCGCCAGGTGACAGTAGGCTGCAGGTGAGGAAACACTAACTGGAGAATTGGCACATGACAATCCAGAGAAGAAAAGAACAAGACAAGAGGAATGAGACTTCTCCAGGAATCCAGGTACCGTACAGGCTGCTCACACCAGAGGGAACAAACTCATCTGCCATTGCACGATCTAATTAATCCTTGTTTACTAGTAAAAACAACAACAACAAAAAAAAAAGACAGGATGTTCTTGTTCCGGTCAGACCGACTCACTCCCAACCTGCAGACAGGTCACATGTTCATCATGTGATCCAGCTGCACGTTTGTGTCCAAAAACCTCCGGTTTGACATTTTGTGCCAGGTGACTCAGTTCTACTTTAGATGAGTGACGTCGTGCAACTGTTTTTGACTTGTGAGATAGTGACACTGTCACTCGGCCTGCAGGTGAGCGTCAATATGTCTGATGGTTTCTGTGGGGTTTTTTCATGTTAGTGCTGAATTTCGGTGTTGTTCCATTTTTCTGAGGCACCATACACTTAATGGATAATTAAGAACCGGAGACGTTGAAGGACATGCAGCGGTTTTACTGCAGTGAGGACAAGGGAAGGGCTGATGTGTATGAAACCGTCCGTCGTCCTGCCGTAACAAGCTAACATCCAACGAGGATTCACACACAGAGCTACAGCTGCTTTATCTCCTCCTTCACAGCAGCACCTGGATCGTAACTCAAACTCATATCGTCAGTGCAGAAACGAGTTCTCAAGAGCAGTCGCTTGCAGGTTTCTATGGTAACAGGCAGATCTTCATAGCTCACACTGAGGCTGTGTTACAAACTTTGTGTTAATATGAGAACATGACAGATTCTTACAGAAAGAGCAGCTTCTGTCTGCTCCAGCGTTTTCTCCAGGGTCTCCAGCTCCGTCTGCTGGGTCATCTTCAGCTCTGGAAGGAACCATCAATACACACCAACATGAAACGATCGAGTACACGACAGAACCCTGAAGTTTCACTGAATACATTCACTGCAGCCTGCGACACTGTGTCCTCAACACACCCAGAAGAGACGTCTCGTGTTGTCGTCTGAGGACGTCCATCCTCTGAACATGACTCGTTTCCTGGTTCTTCCTTTCTGCTTCCTGTCGGCTCCTCAGCTCCTCCACCTGCAGGGTCAGAGTTCAGATCCATTCTAAGTGGGAGGTACACAGAGTCTCTGGTGCTGGTGTCACGTGTTCATTGGGGATTATCAGCTACAACATCTGTAGTTGTTGATCCCCCTTCACCTAGATGACATACTGACACATGAGTGAGGTGAGGCTGAGTGAGGAGAATTCAGGGGAGGGCTGCACACGTGTTCTATCATGAGAAGCAGAAGCGTCATTTCATCATTTCTCTGCTTTCTTATCATAGAGACCTGAGGAAGTTAGGACAGACTCCAATCCTTTGTTCATAGAACTCATACCAGAACGCTGAAGAGTTACGATCAGGAATGCAGGAGTGTGTGTGTGTGTGTGTGTGTTGCCCTCTGACCTGCTGTTCCATCAATAGGCGGAATTTGTCGGCCTCGTCCTGGTACGTCTGGTGGACTTTGTCCCACTCGGTTTGGTAAAAACTCCTCAATCTGAGCCAGGAAAGAGGTGAATCAATCGCTGCTCTCGACCCTTTTCGACCCTTTTTGAAAGCCGCTGCAGGTCGGCTCCTCACCGCTCCTCCAGCTGCACCAGCTCCTCCTTGTGCTGCTCCACCAGCCTCCTCAACGCCTCCTCCAAGCTGACGCGAACCTCCTCCTTCTCCTTGTGCAGACGCTCGCAGCATTGAGACGATGCAACTGCACACAGACACAAGAAGAGGAAACATCAGATTGGGATTTCCTTCTGGAAACACTTCAGCGACCTCGAAATCAAGATCCATGTCCCTGAAATGATTCTGTGAAGGACCAGTCACTGGGGGTTTGGGTCGTCTGTTGACGAAGATGGTGCAGATGTGGAGGGGGAGGAATCCAGATGTGAAGTGTCACACTGCCAGTTCCAACTTTTTCTACAGATGAGTCTGTTCCACAGGTTAACACATCAGCGTGTGTGTGTGTGTGTGTTCCTGACAACCACATTCCTCTTCCATTAGTCTGCTCCAGCGCTCACCGACCTCAGCCAGTCACTTCACAAGTATTCAGCTGCAGGATGATTTATCTCAAACACACACGCCAGCCTCTGCCTCCACCTTCCATCGCATGCAACACTGATTCAGCCAATGCCCGTAACACACAGGACTTCACAGTGCACGTGGAGCCGACACACACACACACACAAACGTGATGAAGGATCAGACTGAGATGGGCTGTCTGGTAAATGGTTCGATTCCCAGCTAATCAGGTTTTAACTCTACAGCACCAGCAGACGGACGTTCACATGAACAACTTCCTTTTACAGGACGTTTCCAGAATCATTGAGCGGATCAAAGGAGACATGTGGATGGCCTTCTGCCTCGACCAGTATGGGTGGAACAAAGAGAGAGCGACAGAGAGAGAGGGGAGAGATTTAGAAGATGAGACAGACACAGCAGGGACAGAGGAGCAGAACAAACAGAACAGAACTTCTAAAAGATTATAAAGCTCAAGACATTGAAGCTCCACTTGCTCCTGATGTTGCTCTGTGCGTGTGTGTGTGTGTGTGTGTGTGCGAGAGCAGAACCAATCACTCACAAACCGTCTATTGGATGGAAAAACAGCCAAACACACACTCGTGTACTCGTAACAAACATGTTACCTCATTTGTGACCATGTGCTAACAACTGGCTGAAGCAGCTGCTGTGTCCTTCTGAATGGAGCTTCATAGTGTGTGTGTGTGTGTGTGTGTGTGTGCGCGCGCGCCTGTCGCCGTGGTGATGGAGACACAAAGCCATCGACAGCTGAGGGCCTGAGGTCCGAGGTTGATCTTTATCTTAACCTAGACGACATTCTCTCATGCTTTCTCTCTCTCTCGGAGACCGTGTGTGTGTGTGTGTGTGTGTGGAGTAATAACATCATGTTGGGAACACTCAAAGGCACGTAAACGGGGCGAAAGTGAAAACATGTTGCTATCATGGCCTAAAACAACCTAAAAGTAAACTGGTATTTTTCTTTGAAAACACTTTCCTGGATAAATATATCAACATATGTATGATCCAAAGAAGAGGACTTAGAAAACAACAAAGCTGATGTCGGTGGTGTGTTCTTCCCTTTGATGTACTAATATGTACTAATAACTTTCTGGTACGTTTTACACACCACCTCTGGGACACATTTCTGGAGAGTTCCAGATCATAGATGGGCTTTTCTTCTCATACACAAGGTTCTTCCTCCACACGCTCCTCAGTTTGTGTCTCTTCTTCTCCGTCGGCCATGATGCTTCTGATAAACCGCTGCTGCTGATACGACGTTGATAGAACAGATTTAACGAGGGTGAGGAAAAGTTGCAGGGGCTGATGAACCAGGGGTGAACACCCGCAAGTACTTCTGGTCAATTATCCCTCTATGTCGTCAAGTGGAGTACATTGCTCATGCTCAGAATACGATTTTTGGTGACGCCTTAATTTGAAGACGCCAGCGTGAACAGCACCGACTAAAAGTGACGGAGTGAAGTGGAGACAGACAGACTTTTCACTGCAGGATACAGTAGAAGACGCCGGCAGAGGAGAGGTGACTGATGGGGGGGTGTGATGGGTTTGTGCGCTGAGGGGAGGCGAGGGTGGGGAAACTAGGAAATAAATGGCTGGTGATCAAGGAAAGGAACTGAAAATAATTTAATAAGAGAGAAAAACATTGTGCACACAGCTGCTGGACACACTTGGATTGAAAGTGAGTCTTTGATGGTGTGTGTGTGTGTGTGTGTGTGTGTGAGAGACCTGATCAGCCTCAGCAGTTAGTTACAGTAGATCTACGCTCTAAAACTATTAAACCAGCAGACATCACACACACACACACTGGGACAGGTTGTTCCTGTTGAGTTTGACGGTTTCACAGACAGCTTGTGTGTGTGTGTGTGTGTGTGTGTTGACAGCAGGAGTCTATCCAGCGCACACATTCCTCAGCACCGTGTGTAAAGAGATGAGCCAAAGGTCAAACACACAGTCCAGGAGATGAAGGGAAATGATGGTGAACAGTAAAATGATTGTTCCAATATGTGTGTGTGTGTGTTTGTGCGTCAGCAGAAGACGTTCACCGCAAACGTGTATTTTAAAGTTATTTTTAGACGCGTGTGTGTTTAAACGCGAGCGTTCATGATTTGTCATGCACATACCACACACACAAACAAACCCTACAAGTATGTGGGTAATATGATGGGTGACGACGTCAACGCCATGCTGATTCACACACAGCCACACACACCCCCACGCACCCACACATGCTCACACTAGATGTGCCGTTTATAAATCACATTACTGTCATTGATCTTTTCTCTTGTCTTACATGAGACTGTCTGAACCCCTCCGACCTCATAGGTCACAACTCCACTCAATAGGTCAGTAACTCCTCTGGTTTCACTATTTAACATGTTTTTAAACGTTTAAACGTCCCTGAGCGCTCTGGCCCCCTTCACCATAAGATGTGTCGATAACTGGGTGAGCTGCTTTGACGGATGTTCAGTGGTTTTGGAGGGTTTTGTTCATGAGTCTTAAACCGTTCTATCGCTGCAGCGGTTCGGCGTTTCATCTTGGTTTTCTGGCTCTGGATCAACAGCAAGCAGCCGTCTGCTTCTTCTGAAGAGGATTTACACTTTAAACCGACAGCGTTTTGCTAATGACTTCATCTACACCCAAAACCAGGTGGCGGTGGCAGATGAGAGATGAGTTAACAGGTTTTAGCTTGTTCTGCAAGAGCTTTTCTTGTCCTGGGGCCTTTTAATAAGAATGAGGAGCAGCAGCAGCTCACTGGGACCACAGCGATCATAATAACATTATATTACATATTAAAAGGATATAATACTAATAGTCAAAGGTGGTCTATGCATTGTGGGCTGATATGTGACAGACACCATGCTGAGGTGGGACTGTGTGTGTGTGTGGGTGTGTGTGAGAGACGTTCAGGTTCCATCTCTCACCCAGCTCATCTCGGAGGTTGTTTAGTTCCAGCGACAGCTCCTTCTTGTGCTTCACAGTCTCCTCGCGCTGCAAAGAGAGAAGATGGGAAAGGTGAAGTGGTGGAAGGAGCCTGGTCAGGAGCACGGGGACGTGTCCTGAACATTGAGACGTTCTGCTCTTTAAACCCGTCAGACGGAGGAACGGAGAAACAGAAGTCAACATGTAAAATGAACCACTCGGGCTCTGGGAGAATCACTTGTGTAACACCTCCAGACAGTTGGTGTATAAAGCATCTTCTATTCAAAAAACAAAAAAAATAATTTCACCGAACCGCAGGAAACTAAAAACTACAGTTGAGTAAACTATGTAGCTGTATTTGTATAATTTATTCTAAATATGTAAATCGTACGTATTTGAGGATGTAAAACAATAAAATTCAGAAAAAAGTCAATGACATTCAAAAATGAGTGAGAAGAAGCACAGTGTATAATATATGAAATATACAGTATATCTGTATAGTAATACATTATATGCATATAGTTCTAATACAGCTTGTATTACAAAAGACACTAGAATAGACTAAATAGAGGAGAATGTCACAAAGATTGGAAATGTGACAAAACACAGTGTTCACTGATTAAACATTAACAAAGTTTGAAACATCACATCTATGCCTGCAGGGAAACACACACTGAGGTTCAAGCAGCTACATTTCATATTTGAATGTAGAAAACACACACACACACCAAACCAACCCCACGCACACACTCGTGAACATGGGCTATCACACACGTTCACTTCACAAGCAGATCACAGTGGACCAACGGAGATCAGTGTGACCCGACCACGTGTCAGGAACTGACTGAAACTTTTACTGAAACACACACACAGCAGCTTAACTACTGGAGGTATGGAATTTACAACTGAGAGTTCCTGCTTACACACACACAGGGTCATAAAGTCCATCTGTCGGCTGAGGGGTCAGTTAAGTGAAAGAACAGACTGAGGGGACACAACAATAAGAGAGATGTCGGAAAGAAGAAAACATTTCTTAGTTGGTCCAGAAACAGACGGTGACGTCCTTCATCTCATCTCATGTGTTCATGAGTAGAAAATCACAGGTTTGTCACATACGATACGTGAGCATATGGAAACAGAACGGAAGATCCACAGACGGCCGGCAGCAGTCAGAACCAGAACACACACACACACACACACACACACACACCTTGCGTCTCCTCTTGCGGTGATGAGGACGGGTCTTGTGATGGGCTTTGCTGGCTGTGGAGCCCATGTCGGTGGAGACGACGCACACTCCTCCACACACACAAACGTCAAAATGTCCCTGGTTCTTTGAGTCCGTCCTCCGTCTCCCTCAACACACACTGCAAACACACACACACCATCTCTGTGTGTCCTCGTCCTGTGAGGAACTCATGAATCAGCTCTCCACTCCTCCTCTACCTGTCCTCCTCCTGCTCCTCCTCCTCCTCTTCTTCCCCCTCCTCTTCCTCCTCCTCCTGCTGCTGCTCCTCCTCCTCCTCCTCCTGCCTTAAAGGAATGTGAGTAATCTCTCCGTCCCACCGTCCTCTCTGGCCAAATGTATTCTTATCTTCCTGTGTCTATCAGTTGTTTACGCACACAGCTGGTGTGTGTGTGTGTGTGTGTGTGTGTCTCCTGTCTTTCCTCACATTTCTGCCCCCATCACTGTCACTGTATTGAAACTATTAACGACATAAAACCAATGAGCACTAATTGTCTGTGACTGTTTATCAGTGAGCGGGTGGGGGCACATCAACCTGTTTCAGAACATTACCCACTGATTCTAGGAGGAGCGCAGAGGACATTTGAATAGATTTCCAACATTCTTTTGCAAGTAAGTCAAACGTGACTGCCAGGACAGTTCCCTGAGGACCCCACCCTCCCAAACTAAGGCTCCCCCACTGCCCCACCCCCACCCTCAGGGCACATCCACTTCATATTCACCAGGCACCTTTCCAGTGCAGACGAGCGATTAGATAATCCTGCTATTTGAGCTCCTGATAAGGAACCAAAACAAAAAAACACACACTGTGTCTCAGACACACGACGGCAACAGCTCCAGGCAGAGTTCCTCCACTGCCCCCACCCACCCCCCACCCTCTGCATTCCAATGGCCGTCCATTGGATCAATAACTCAAGCAGGATGCCTCCAGCACCCCGCCGCCGCCGCTCTCAGCTCCTCTTCACATGACAGTTATATGTGATGTTTCTCACACACACACAACTGATTCACAACACTTATGCAACAGTCGCACACTCCAGCACGTGGTGCAGCGATAACAGCTTGGACGAGATGATACTTTCCCTGCAGGCAGATAACACTTGTCCTTTATTACACACGTAGGTTACGCAGGCTGCACTGACTCTGTGTGTGTGTGTGTGTGTGTGACTTTGTCGGCTCATTCGAAGATAATATTTCTGCCTCGTCAACTGGTGTCGTAAAGAAGACACTGAAACACACTGACACAAGCAGTTTCACAGGAGGAAGAAGACGACCCGAGCGACAGCAGCGACCCGCACTTGGATCAGATCGCACAACACATTGTGTTATGACAAATCAACAGAGCTAGTTTGAGTTCAAACGAAGCTGGGACAGCAGCGACAGGATGTGTGAAATGAACTGGTAGAGGGGGTCACCAGCTGAAGGTGTTCTCAACACGTCCCACCAACAAACACCAGTTCAACCAGAAAACAAAGAGAGACAAAATATCACACTGGCAGTAAATGTAACACACACGCACACAGAGTTTATAATAGTACCATTTAACTTTTCATACTTATCACTTAATTACTGAGTATCACGTCCTGCTGCCTGCGTGAACGTGTCTGCACCCCGCAACTTGTGATCCAGTGTCCCGTAGTGACCGAGTCAACTGTCAACAGTGTGTACAGTGTGAAGACACGGTACACCGTTTAGATCATACTGAGAAAAACAACAGGCTGTACTTGGATCCTCATTAGTTACAACTCTTCTTCCTGGGGTCCGACATGTAAGACACTGTACATTACTACAAAGAAAACACCAATAACAAAGAGTGAATAAACAAACCTCCATACATAAATACAGGAAAACCTAGAGGTAGCACAGAGAAAGAAAAAGAAAAGAAAAAAAAGGCAACACACACACACAGCAGCTGGTAAACAACCCCATCATATCTGACACCTCCCTACTGGCAGAATCTCAAAACCAACCACAATCACACAAATTATTTCACACACCTTTCGGACCTTTTAACACACACACCCACATCAAGTTTTCCACCTACAACAACAGCCGTTATCCCTCTCCCCCTTTATGAGCAGCTTGAAGTGCTCCACTGTCAACAAGTGATGCTCAAATTATAGGATGTCACCGCGTCGCTCCAATCTGCCACAGGGGAGGGATGGTGAGATGACGGATCGCTCCCCCTGATTCACCCCCCCCAGGCTGTGCCCTGTACAAACTTGTCTCATGTTGTGTCTTTGGAGTTACGTATGACGCAGTGAACCGGCGTTTATGACAAACGATTATAACACAGCGCTCAAATCCCCCCAACCCCTCCCCACTGAGAGATCCAGGCAACACACTGTTACTGACTTTTAACATTTAGAAAATTGTTTTTTTCATGTGAAATTCCTGCATTGTTGTATGGCAACAGCTACAAACTACCTAAACCTGACCAGTGGTTTGCCTCCGAGCTACACAGCGTGCTCACGGCCTGCATTCCTGTAGGCTGCTTCATGAGTGACGTGTACACGAGTGCCGTACCTCCGAGAAGAGGTGTTGGATGACGGTAGCTAGACCCTCCACCCTCTTGTTTCCTTGCACGAGCAGCTTCTTCAGCTGGCTGATGGCCTGGTTCTTCTTCTCTACTTGCTCTTTGCTCTGGTTGTGTTTCACTGTGGGCATCCCATCGGCAACCACGGCCCCAGCCACACCCGGCTTGGAGGCATTCTGCAGGCGGGATCTTGGTTTGGGGCTGGACTGTGCCCCGGTTTTTCCTTTGAACCCAGCACTGGGGGCTCCAGGGCCGGTTCCAGAGCCAGCGCTGAAAGGGCCAGGAGCTGGGGGAACTGGTGTGTTACAATTCACCACCTCTGGTGCCTGGAAGGATGTAACAGCGAGTCATGAGAGTCATGAGGTGAGCACAGCAGACAGAAGAATGAGTTTGTTCCGGTCTATTTTTATATTCAGTTTTGTCTGTTGATCTAAGATGATTCCTCATAGGTTTCCTCATTTAATGCACACGTAGCTGCACCTTTTCTGTACACACATATGTATGTATCGTACATATATTATATTGTTTGTCTGCTGAGCAGCTTTTGACTATTTTACAACTTTTTCCAAATGACACAACAACTGCCAGAGGAAAAAAAAAACACATCGTCTGGTTCCTCTTACTAGGCAAATAAAGCCGATTCTGACTCAACAAACTCCAGGTTTGACGTGAACTCTTGGAAGAAGAGGAAGCAGCTCACCCCCACCCGTCTCTTACCTGATCTGATGCGGTTGAGTTCCGCTGGTTGTGGTTTCCTCCTGCAGGTGCCGGTACCAGGATGCTGCTGTTATTGTTCGTGGGTCTCGCTGGCTTGTTCTTCTCCACTGCAAGACAACGGCATCTGCTCAGAGGACTGCTGTCCGGTAACACGCTTAGCATGGCATCCATACGCTCAGCGTCAGCGGACGGTAGAAGACGATGGAACAGGAGGGTGACAACATGAACCTCGATATAGACTGAATAGTCTCGATGCTCTTCTCGTGGATGAATACGCCCTTCTGAGACAGATGCATCATGGGATAGTGGGGCAATGGCTGTGTGTGTGTGCATTAAGGACCTTTAGCAGAGTCAATTAGAGAGGAAATCCTTGTTTCTCTCTCCCTCTCTCTGCATCCATTTCCCTCGTCCATCTATCTCTTCATTGGTGATCTGATGTCTCCTACAGGGAGTTTATCCCGGACTGGAAATAAGCTCAGTGTTCTTTGACAGAATGAAATATTTAGCACTTTACACACATGTCACCTTGAAATGAACGAGAACAACCACAAAGATGAAAGGAAATGTCACTCCATAAACAGACCCCTTCTCTCACCAAACGGCTGACAAATCACACCCTCTAGAGGGCTGAGGTGAATCCTTCAGTCCCTCTGGTGGGGCTGGTGCCCCACTGCACAATTTGCATTCACGTTTCAAAGTCAATCTGAAACTTAATGTTGACTCACTCCGCTGTGAGCTTCCATGCAAAACGATCATTTCCTGAATGCATCACCATGCATGTGAGGATGCTGGTGATTTGACGGAACCTGCGTGGGCATACTGCCACCTGCTGGCTGCCACTGAGGTGAGACTACTAGAGCTGTGTTCAGTACACGTGGGTGAAGGAAACCAGGTCAAAAACAACTGACTTGGACTGGACTGCTGTTCTGCTTTAGTGTGAAAACGAACGGACATTCTCACGTCAGTCCAGTTAAATGTGTTCAAACACACACTCACGTCAGTCACTAATGAGATTTATCAGCATTTAAACACAAACATCCTTCAAAACACATCAACCGCCTGTGATGGTCACGTTTTAGCAGTTGGATCACAATGACACCAACCTCTGTACAGAACAGTCTACTGACAGTTAGTAGGATTCAAATGGGTCAAAAAGGTATAAAATTAGAATGTATTTTACAAAAAGCAGGGAATTATCAGTAGTAACTAGTGCGTGAAGCATGTACAGTATATACTACTTGTCCAATGTATCAGTGTTAGTTCAGTGAAACAAGCTTCCTGGTGGCAAACCAGCAACACATCTCATCTGTGTGCGTGCGTGCGTGCGTGCGTGTCGTGCGTCTCCTGCGCGTGTGTGGTCGCTCACAGTTTGTCTGAACGGTGCGACGTTGGTTTATACCTGGAGTCTGCCAGGCGGTCCTGCAGAGCTGCTGAGCCCAAACTGGGAGAGAATCCACAGGTAGTTAGTGTCAAGTGAGAAAAGTGACGCCGACAGAAAGGATCGTTTCCAGCAGATGGAGTGAATCTTCTTAAGTCCAGGCCTTCGTAACAAGTGATTATATGTGGTCTGATGTCTGAATAATGAAGACACACTGGAGGAGTTTCAACTCCATATCTGATATCATAAGATGTGGAAACGAAGGCCTCTTGTACTCAATCAGATCACTGGTCACTGCAGCAGGAAAGACAGTGAAGGAGCAGCTGGGTGAGTCAGGGAAGTACAGGTGATGTGCTGCAAATACTCAAAATCTTACCAAACCAAATGTCTTGTCCAAGTATGTGAGATGCAGTTCACCTCGTTTTTTTACTCTTGTCAGTAAAATACGCCAAAAGAAGTGAAAACGCGCTCTCTGACAATTAGATGCAACTGTTTCATGACGTGTTCATGACACATTTGGTCAGATTTTGAGTTGCTGCAGAGTGTGACGCACATTCACAACATCCTCTGAATAAGTTCCACTACATGTGAGCAGAGAAGCTGTGTCCATTCCCAGAATTTCACATATGACTTTAATCTGATCCCACAGGAACAACGAGAACTGTCCTGAACAGCTGCCGCCAGATGGTGGTGACAACCAGGGTCCATTAAGAACAACTCTGGATGCCTCCGCCAGTATCAGAATAAAAAAAAAAAAAAAAATTGACATGAATTCACCTAACAACCACATTTACACAAATCAATATTCAACAATAATCCACGCTGAGAATAGGATGTAAAAGAACTGATGTCCAGATGTAAAAAGCTGCAGCTGCAGACAACACCGACAGCGCAGCGTGATCTGTGAAGGACCCAACAACTGCAGGAAGAACTTCTTCATCATCATCATCCTCATCATGAGGACCACAGCAAAGAGGAACTGGGCAGTGGGGTCTGTCTGCACTGGAGATTCAGTCGTCACAGGTTACCATGGAAACAAGCGTGTCCCTGTGGGAAGTGGGCGTCCACTACTCAGTGTATGACCCAATGACACGCGCCATTTGGTTACCTAGCAACAACCTGTGAGTCATTTCTGTCCACGAAGCAGTCGTCCTCCTGTGCTGCTGGTGGACAAGAAGACAAACGTACGCTCTGATTCCCAGAGAAACGATGACATGACAGCGTCAGACGGAGCATCAGGACAGGAAAGAAGAGCTTCATTTATTTTATTGTCAGCAGAGGAACAAACGTTTAATCCACGTCCATGATTGTAAACCAGCATCCTGCCTTGGATGAGGCTGGTGGGG
>CAAKHB010005410.1:22077-47002 GCA_901007665.1 Aeoliscus strigatus
GGGGGGGCAGGGTTAAGATAAGGGGTTTTAGCCATTTCCGCACACCCTGTTGCTTTATCTTAATCTTGAAACCATCGTTGCTCAGAGTTTTCTAGATAGCTGAAATGTGTGTGGTCCTAGTGGTCCAAGTCCAGCCGTGTGGGATGCCAGAGACGGCATCAATATCCTTCAAACTGTCTGATCATTTTGTTCAAGCACATCTTGAACGTTGCATTCCCGGGAATAAATCTGAGTGTTGTGTTGGAAGTTTGAGTTAGTGTAAAAAAAACTAGACCTGATTCCTTCTCAGCAAGTCTATAGGTATGATCCTACCCATACAAGACTCAGCAAACAACTTTGCCTCTGCGTGTGACCCCTGAACACAGATCACGCTGGTAAACGATGTCGTCCGTCTAGAATCATTTCACAGTCAAATGAACTCACCTACGGTGGTGGTCCGGGCCTGCAGCGACAGAGCTCTGCCTCTCATGGCAGGAAGCTTTGGAGCAGTGACACCGTTACTGACGTGAACGGCATCACTGCCACTGACAGATGGGGCTGCTATGCCTGAGCTGCTTTTCATCCCACTCTGGCTGTCCACAGACACAGTCCCTCCGTTGGACAATGTTGGTGCAACGGCTGCTGGAGATGCTGGAGCAGCTGAAGGACAGAAGATGCGGTTAGATTTTCAAATTGAATCATTTGTGAAACAACAGACTGTAATCATGAACAAGTCTTTACCAACATATGAACAGTGTGAGTCACATAAACAGCTGTTTGAGTTTCACTTGAAACATGATTAGAACTCATCAGGAATTAGACCTGACCTATTTATTACTGATTCATGAGAGAGAACTACAGTGAGTTTCATCGTTCCATAGTTACAGACCTACTATTGTTATGACTGACTGGGCCACATTGAAATCCACTGTAAAATACTTCTTATACACACACACACATCCTGTGCATCAGTATGAATGTTTTTAAAATATCAATGACCATGCTGAAGATGTTGTAATTAACAACTAAACACTGAAAGAAAAAACAATCAAACCAAAACTGAACCTACATGGTTCCTACATGGGCTCAATTAAAAAAAACAAAAAAAACCACTTTCTAATTCAATTACTCATTGCTGGGAGCATGTTGTCAAGGCAACAACTGGCATTGGTTCTGAAAACAGCGATGGTGAAACATAACACTCGTAACAGGAAGTTAGTCTGCTGTGAGGATACATGGAGTAAGATGTAGATATATATACATAAAATATAGACAACGTGTCAAGGTTATAGATGTCAAAGTCAACAAACGTCAGCAGTTAGCTGACATTCCTGTTGACTGTTGGTAAGACTGGGTTGGGTTTGTGCATTCTAAAAACAGGCCCAATTTGTATTTTAGGTTTCACCTCTTCTTAAAATTACTCACTATTTCACTCACTTATTACTCATTTAGGTGTGAAGTACTTAAATACGTTGTACCAGTCATATTAATCACACACACACAGTGCTCTGAATCCTGACCATATGTGCTCCTTGACCTCCACATAGTGTTGCTGTGAACATCAATATCCTCTCATGTGCACAATATATGTGTGTGAGAGAGAGACAGAGAGAGGGAGTGTGTGTCTCACATTTGCTTCCCGTTCCATTGTTCTCAGTGCCTCCCAGAGAGGAAGCACTGAGACTTGTGGGTAATCCTTTAATGGGAAGTTTGGATGCTGCAGCAGGTCGTCCAGCCACCGCTGACACTGGCTGCTGATTGGCTGTTGATCTGGAGCTACAAGTTGCAGCGCCAGAGAAGGACAATGCAGACTGACGAGTTTTGGAGATACCTGCCAGGAACATCATAAGTGTTATTCATCATTGTAGGCAGCCGTTGGTCACACACACACACACACACACACACACAAACATGTGGAAGAACACTGAAGACTCTTGTCAATCATTTACTGTGTTTTTCCCCCAAACACTTTTATTCGACGGTGTATATCCATCCTGAGTAGAATGTCATGTTTAACAGTCATAGCTGGAACGTTTCAAACCAATGCATCTATTTAATTTAGTCACTGGATGAATGTTTTACTTCCTGAGCTGAATGTTCAGTTCGGACACTAGCTCAGTAAGTCTTTAATGTCATTGAGAACATGGAACCTGATCCTCCAACACAACAGAGACCGTGGACGTCCTGCTTGTACTTCAGCATGGGTGTCATGACCACAGCGCTGTTTAAAGAGGTGTTGGCGCGGACATTAATGCTTGGATCATAAGGTCAGACTGATGTGGAAAGGGACGCATGGCGTTTCTTTTAGTTCTGCTTCAGCTTCCACATGTGTGAAACAGCTCAGCAATCAGCTTCACCGGAACGGATCTACTCCTTCAAGCAGCTCTGTCAGAAAGATGTCTGTCAGATTGGATCGGTGGTCCCGTTGGCTTCCTTCTATCTGAATCATCTGAAATTTACGGCGTTATCAATTCATTTATGGTTTTGCATTTGCCTACACCTCTCCTGCGGTAGACCACACGAGTTGACCACAACACAGAAGTCTCTGACAACATATCGATACGTTTGCTCTATTTTCTTTGCAATAAACGTCTTATTTCAGTTCTGTTGCGTTCTAGTCTACACCGGAGCAGCTTGATTCATCCATGTAAAGCCTTTTTTTTTTCTTCAAACCTTCACTGACTTTCTCACAAACACAGCATTGTTTGACAAAGGGGGGAGGGAGAGCATTGTGGAAAAAAAGGTTTAGATTTGTTCACCACAATTACATGACCTCATATTAATGGACACACACACACACACACACAGTCTCTATGCCGATGACGTACTGAGACTGAAAGCAGCAGGAAACATCTGGCATCATTTGGTCTCAGCTCTGATGATCCGCTGCAGCTGGATTCCGTTAGCGGAGAAGTAAATGTTAGGTAAGAACTTGTGTCCTGCACCTCAGCCTCGTGCAACTGTTGCTACACTACATGAAGACACACGTGCACACACACAGGGTGTCTGACAACACAGTAAACGCGTACATTGTATTGGATTTACGAACCCATAAATCCCCAACCATATCTAAGTCCAGAAATTATGAACATCAACAATAGACTGTAATGATGCAGTTAGTGTTATTCTACCTTTATTTTACCTTATTTAGATGTTCACACCTATATTTTATTCTTTTCATTCATGCTTTTATTTAATACGTGTTTTATCAACATTTGTCATTGAATGTATTACGATTTTTTTCCCACTTGGAACTGCGTTATTGTTTGTCTTGCGTGACTGGAGGGATTTCCCTCTGAAAAAAAAAGTACTTCTGACTCCAGTTCTGATTATCTACTACTAAGATTCTTCAAACAAGCACTCTGTGAGGTTTCATATCCTCCCCACTCTCAGAATTCTCGGTGAGTTTTTGCTGCTTTCGATTTGGAGTTCCACTCTGATGTGTCACCAAACATGTCCAGCGGAGACGTGAAGCAGTGAGGGGCTTCAGAGGACTGGACAGCCGCCAGCAGCGAGAGGACCCCAGCACAATAAAATGTATGAAAATTAGCAGCAACACTGCTGAAACAGCACCCAACTGCAGACCGCGTTTCAGTTTCTTCCAAAAGAAACCACTGTGAAAAGGAAAGTTCCAAGCAGACATCCGTTCCTCTTCCTCTGAACAACAGAAGCGTCACTTCATCATGGTGGTTTGAAGTTTCATGGTGCTGTGACGCCTCATTTTATATGCATACTGTAGAGGAGAGGTCTGACAATTTGTCTTTAATGACTAAACACATGAAAACTGCAATAAATAAAAGTTAGATATGATTTCTCTTGTGGTGTTTTGTCTTTTTTTCCATTTATAGTTTACACACTTAGATGTTTCAGACAGAAACATGTTCAGACAGACTACGGTCACCCTGGTAAAAGTTGCCCCCAAATACCTTTTTGTCAACATGTTCCCATATCGGATTGTTTATGACAGCACAAATCCAATTTTTTGACCCGATGATACTGTGTGAACAACGCAGCTGCGGGTTCATGGAAAGGATTGTGTCCCATTTGGTAACCAGGTAACCAGAGGTTATGTAATGTGGATGTGTTGTTATCCTGCTGCTGACAGATCAGTGTCGTCCACGGTAACGTGACCCCACACGTTCTCTCTGTTTGTGTTTTCTTATCCCTATCAGATTTAGTCTTGTCTGTCTGAGAGCCGTCACGGGGAGCGGGGGTGTAGAGTGTGTTCCTGTAGCCACATTTGTGTGATAAACATATATAAACTCAGTGAAGCTGTTGTCAGTCAGATGTGGGTTGCGTTGTTGCTGTGAACTGAAACACTGTCTGAGATTGACTGTGATAAAAAGCAGACTGGTCAACTGTCTCCCAGGAAGTTTCTCTTCTGGTCTTAACAGAATCATTTCACACAAAGGATAACCACCATGATCACAACCACACAGGCGACACACACACACACACACAGGCCAACGGAACAAGATTTAATAATGTAATCAAGTTAGGACCAAAGTCAAACTGGCAGAACAGAAAGAGAATCCATTGACGGCCATCTTAGAGGTCAAGAGTCATCAGTTTGTGCCTGTGTGGGACAGATGAGCTATTGTCCTTCAGAAATGTGACCTTCATGAGGAGAAAGCTCTGCTTTTACACACACACACACACACACACTTTCCATGAGCATGTTCTGCTGTGTACTGGATCCACTGCAGCTCAGTCCTCATGTACAACAGGAGTCAGGTTACACACACACACACACACAGCAGTGAATTACAGGACTACCACCAGACAGGGCAGCGTTTTTAGGTTCGGCATCACCAACAGTGTCTCATCACCAACAGTGTCTCATCACCAACAGTGTCTCATCACCAGCAGTGTCTCATCGCACACTGGTTTCACAAGTTGTCGTCGTGAATACAACCTGGGTTGAATGTCTCTCCACATTCACGCTCATGTTTCCAGCTGTAGCTTGAGAGCTGAAGTGTAACTGCAGACAGGGATTAAACGATAAAACTTCAGCTGTAAACTAAATAGCTGCTGGTACACACGGACCGAGGCTGTTGGTGTGTGTGTGTGGCGTTCATCCAAGCAGCAGCCTCTTACTGTACTTTACTGCCTTGACTGTTGCACTGTTTTAACTTGCTGCTCTTACAGTTTTTAATTGTATATTATATTTGGTTATAACTTCTAATTCATTTATTTTAGTCTAATTTTAAGGTTTTACATGAGTAGCTCATCTGTGCGCTGCTGGTCCAGGGAGATGTGTGTCATTCCTGGTGTTTTTAAACAAAAAAAATTCCCTTGAACCTAACAAAGCATCCACATCTCAGAACAGGGTGCACCGACGACTCAAACACCATGTTTATCACGGAATGTAGACGGCATTCCACTCTTTGCCCTGCTGTGTCAGACTGATCATTTCCTGAATGTGCTGCAGGGGCCAACC
The DNA here is from genome assembly GCA_901007665.1 of Aeoliscus strigatus. NCBI lineage: Eukaryota > Metazoa > Chordata > Actinopteri > Syngnathiformes > Centriscidae > Aeoliscus > Aeoliscus strigatus. Next base: position 27,497 of record CAAKHB010005410.1, read on the forward strand.
TGAATGTTTCTTCCATCACTCACACACACTCACACACACAGTTGTTGAAGATAGTTTCAGTTCTGTTGTGCGGTTCCATACAGGCTTGTAATTCTAAAATAGCTCGTGTTTGTGTGTCTAGTTAAAGACAGACCACGTTGACTCACCCTGGCTCGGACTCTGGCTGTGTTTCACTCTTGCTGGAGAGCCGCCCCCAGAGTTCTGTCCTCCATCTCCCAATGTGAAGCCTTCAGTGTGTGTTTTCCTGGTCCCAGAGCTGCCAGGCTGCGCCTGGGATCCAGTCCCAGCAGCTGTTGGTGGAGCTGATACCTTCTCCACTCGGTTACTTCTGCACTGCTGCCTGGCACCGGGCCCCAACTTGGAGGAGACTTTCTGCAGGAAGAGCTGACGCTTAGTGACCGAGTCCCAGCCAAGGGGCCCCAGCTCAGAGCTGCGCACTGAGACCATGGTGTTAGCCATTCCCCACTCAGACTCAGAAATGTGGCCCGAAGGAAGCGTGGGACGCAGTGAAGGAGCAAAGGGGAGGAGTGAGGCAGACAGGGAGGAGGAAAAGGAAAAGGAGGAATAGGAGGGAGGAGGGAACAGTGTGCTACAAACACACAAGCAGAAAAAGTTGCTGTGGTGTTGAACCTTCTCTATGAGACTGACTCCACCTCATGCCCCCCCCCGACTCTAAACACCGGCACACATGGAGCCAGTTTGTGAATGACTTTGTTTCTTCACAGGAAAGACTCAACTTATAGAAATCCTTCTCAGTTTTCATTGCTTGGTTATTTATGTGGTCGGTGACTCTGGAAAGTAAAGATAATGTTATGTTTGAGTTTCTAATCTCTATTTCAGCACTGATTCAGCTGAACAGATCTGACTGAACGTTTGCCCAATCAGAAATGTCGTGACCTTAATCCTAACCTTTCAATATAAAATGAACGTGTAAGAAACCGTTTTTTGCACATTTTTCAATCCTGTGCAGAGAACACAGAGGGCTGCTGTAAAAACACACCCTCTGCTGACAAGAGCCTTCAGGGAGAGAATACGCTGGGGCAGGTTTGAAACCTGTCAAGAGCTCTGTGGATCTTTAAAACACATACCAAAGACACACACTGAACGCCTCCCACACACTCCTTTAAAACACACACTGCACACCTCAGAACAAAAACTAAACCTGTGACAGTTTGTACACGAGAGGAAGAAAAACAAACAAACACACGCAAGTCTGGGGAGCAGTTGCCTTGGTTTGTTGGACGTCTTCGACTGCACCTATTATTATTTTGCTGGTGTTTGTCTGTCTGTAGCAAAATGACTCAGTTAAACAGATTAACAACATTTTCAGGAATTGCTGAACAAGATAAAATTGACTGATTAAATGTGAGCAGTATTCTGTCTCCATCTGGCTCAAGGAAGATAAAAAATCCAGGATCCATTGGCTATAGGTTCTCCAACATAATCAAAGTCTAGTCCGAATCCTGACACAATTCTGGACACTATGATCCAAAACAGGAAATATTAGGGTTAGGAAGGAAGATAACGTGCACTAACACCAACTTGTAGCTGAGAGTCTGCTGAATCAGCATAATGTGAACACATTTGTTGTGTCCTCAATAGTTTTGGAGACGAAGACGACCACCATTAGATAAATAGTGAATCTTGTCGTGGTCTAAAACCGTTTCTCTGAAACCCTTTTTGGGAGTTGGTGTGTTGCTCCAGGACACTTCAGTATCACACAAAAGGCCCATTTTACTTAGATACCATGACCCATAACCTGCATCTCCAGCCAGATCGGTGTCTGGATACAATGTGAGAGTCAACACACATCATTTCAATATGTCAGCACCACTGACTGAACACTCACTTACCCGGCTATGATTCTTTGGTTTCTCCACGCTGGCCTCAGTCAGTAAAAGTTCATCAGGTCCCTCCCTGTGAGCAGCTGATCCTCTAGGCTGTTTGGGCTCTCCAGTAGTACCGTGTCTCCCAGCCTCCTCCTGGGCAGACGTCCTGGGTGTGCCGGGGGGTCGTTCTTCAATCACCTCTGAGCTGAGCGAGCTGGTCGAGGTGGAGCGTGTTCCACTCATCCTTTCTGACTCACTGTGGCTGCGGTTGAGGTTGGCGTTTTTTCCTCTGATGGGTTTCAGCACTCTGGCCACTTTGACTGAACCTGCAAGTGACTTTTGTCTTTTAACCTCATCACTATTCTGCACATCCTTTCTCTTAGAAACAGCTTTCTTTCCATGAACGAGAGCAGACGTGTTCTGCAATGAAGAAGAGGAAAGGTTTAGGATCTGTACAGTTCCTGACACATGTAGACTTGGATTATTAATACTGTACCTGAACAGGTGTTTTGGGTGGGGACTGGCTGGACCGTGGTGTGATTTTAGCCTTGACAGATCTCGGGTCCAGTTTGAAAATCTTCCTGGTCACGGCACTGGAGGTCTTGTGACCAGTTGTTGGCGGGGGTTTTCTGGCTGGCTGACCCGTGTTCAAGGACTCGGCTAATGTTTGCACGTCTTCTGACAAGGCAGATGCGATTACCTTTGAATTTGAGGCTGGACTAGCTTCAGCTTCGCTGACGTCCTTGACAGGAACAGCTGCTTCCTCGAACACCTGCCCGATTCTTTTATCTTCACCTACACGTACCCCTCCCTCTGCCAGGAGCTGAGCCATCAGCGAGTCACATTGGTCCAACAGGCTTCGACTGGGGGAGCTTCGAAGGGTCAGGCTGCTTTTCCGCACAACAACGTCAGAGCTCACGGAGAGAAATAAAGCCTCATCGTCATCATCGTCGTCTGGGATTTCGGTTGCGTCTGAGTCTGGAGTTGAGGAACCTCCATTTCTGCTTCGACTGTTAAGATTTGCATTCTGAATGAGGTTTCCGGTGTCGGTGGTCAGAGACAAGGCCAAGACAAGGTTATCGCCGTCCCAGGGGTCTGGGTCTTTGCAGCTGTGGGCGTCCAGGTACAGAGACACGGAGTTGTCGTTTGATTCAGATACCGCTTGTATCTTTTCGACATCATCACACACATCTGGCGCACGTTCGTCCTCCGGTGCCCATTTTGACGTCAGAACATCTGTCTCATCTGTTTTAGCCACGGTAGTCATCAGAGTGACCTCAAGCATGTCATAGTCTTGCGGGCCATCAGTCAAGCCGCTGCTAAGGCTGCTCCCACTCCGCAGTGACTCAGGGGATGACTCCCCCAGACATGAAGAAGAAGAGGAGGAGGAAGAGGAGGAAATTGGGAAAGCGTTCCCATTGTGGTCTCCTACCCTGTGGAGGGAGAGCCTCATGCTGGAGTTGCTCTTCCCCAAAACAGGGCAGCTCTCAGCAGGCTGGCACACACTCATCTCAGCTTCACCGAGGCCGCGGGCGACCCGTTGTAACCTCTGTGTTGTGTGTGTTGTGCAGGGCTTTGATCGTTTACTGGCTTTCTGTTGGTGGTGGTGGCAGTAGAAAAAGAGCAATGTATTTATCCTGAGTGTTCACTTTGATAGAAAGTCCAATCCATCCTCCACCATCACCGTTTACCGTTTGCCCTCTGTCTTCATTCCTACATTCATTCTTTTGTCATATATTCGGCTGTGTTTCACAGTTGCAGTCCATCTGCTTTACAAAAATGCAGCAGTGTTTCCAGAAGGGCAGCAGGCTGTTGTTTCCTTTTCAAGTGCAGAGCTGTAATTTAGTAAAGTGTCCATTTACCGATCCCTCGGCTGTTCATAACATCTGAAAGACAGTGGAAGGAAGGAAAGGAATCATGTTAAGAGGTCAAACCCCATGAAACCATCCAGTACTGGATCTAACATATTGATAAAATGAAGCTCTTTACGTCAGCACACGGTCGTGCCTTCAGTGACACCGAGTTAGTTTCTGAACTCGGCTGTCACGACCGGGCTTAGGGAGCTTACAGACACACTAAACACAAGTGAACTCTGTTATATCAGACTTCACTGCTGCTTCTCACATCTGTGATTGCAAAACATTATTAACATATGATATTTCTACACTTTAAGCATTCCTGCCAGAATATTAGCAATTGGCAGACTTTTTCCTTTAATAAATACTGTTGAACACCTACAGCCTCACACTGAACACCACACTCATCAGTAACACTGGATCGTTGACATAAATGGCAGATAAATCATGGTCACATATCAGTATTGTACGAAAGTGGAGGCATGCTTCTCTGTAATGTCCATTCAATAGACAAAATGTCACACATGACCCATCCACCAGATCTTTGTGGCTCATTTGCACACTGATGTCCTGTGGTGAAACGCTGCCCTCTGCAGGCTGGAAGTGACACAGACACAAGACAACGCTGAAACCAATCCTGAAATGCTTCTGAAACAGGCTCTGTATAGTCAGCATATGACATCCATAGCTGGGGCTAACTTCAATGAAGCTTCATTTGATAAATCTACACAATAGTGGCATGTGTGCATAGCTGATAAAAATGACACCACAGCGACGGAGGGGGAACTGAAGTGGTGAAGTAATTAATAAAAAAAATGAGAATAATTGTCCTTATGTGAAGCAGCTCAAGAATTAAGAACATTCCACATGATGGAGTGAAATTATAGAAAACATTTGTGTGTGTGACAACCAAAGTACCCGCTTCTTATGGTAATGCACTTGTCTAGTGATCAAAGTGCAGACATTCATTGGCATAATGACAAGTGTCTGTGCGTCTGTGTGTGTGTGTGTGTGTGTGTATGTGGGTCAGGTAAAACGGGAACAGAGAGGAGCAGCTATATAAAGGCAACCTGATACATTCATGACAGCAGGGAGTGACGCTGACTCCCTTCCAGGTGATCAGAAAGACAGCAGGCACACACTTAAAGTCCTCAGATAACTTCCAACCAGCAGTATCTCTGGACCAGACGATGACGGGTCAGACAAAAGTACTGTCAGCACTGTCCTGTTCGTCACTGCTACTTCTAGTACTACTACTACTTCTGCTTCCTACTGTGCCTCTGGCATGCCCCCCCCCTCAGCTGTGAAAGGTGAGGCTTTGACTGATGCTGAGTGTCTCTGGGGGGTCATTCTAACATCACAGTGCCTCATAAAGGAGACACAGTAGCTGTGTATCCACCTTCGTTGGATGTGTTTGCATGCACTTTCAAGCCCCATGCTGCGTGAGAATCCTCAAAAACATGACTCTCTCATGCAAAGAGACTGGACTACAAAGTCAAGTGTCCTACATCTCAGAGGCAGCCTGAATGCTCATCCTTCTCTGTAAAACTGAAGTGACTGAAGAGACTCATGGACGCTCCTCTGACAAATGAACGTCTCGGTCAGTCATGTTCCAATCCCCCTGCAGGGCCTCACTGGGACCACGTCTGTGTGTGTGTGTGTGTGTCTGAAGTAAACGCACACACTTATGGGACAACGTAGAATGGTCGGTGCTTGCGATGCATTTGGACACGCTTGTCGAGCCGGTTAAAGTCAGAGTTCAATGACGTGAGAGAACGAGTGAGTGAGACTCACAATTACAACAGGACGCCTGATATGTCAAATAAACACAGGACTACAGATACACCACACCACTAAATCACACAGACATTACATGATCTCTGAACTGACCTATTGTCTGATTTGTACATTAAGACACGGACGACAATATTTTCCCTTTTACTCTATTTATTGAGCTGAGAATGTGCCATCCCCCAAGATACTAAGGCAAAGCAAACATGGGATTCACCTCTCATGATCACAATGATTTCTGTATAAATATTCATTCAGTCATTCTTTTATCTGAGGATGGCCCAGACACTCTTTGACATTATCAAAAACAAACAGTTCCGATTCGATGATCAATCTAAAGAGAATTCTTGAGTCAACACGTGTGTTTCAGGTTTAAACAAACTATTTACAGAATGTTTCTTGTAGCATTTACAATAAGTCTTTAAAAGTCTTTGAGGCACGAGAGCAGCAGATTAACACATTAACTCAGACACACAACACTGACACACACTCAAGCAGAAGGAGACAAAGCTTGTGTGTCTGCAGCAGGCTGAGGGTTCCCAGTTCATGATGGATGCAGAAATGGATGGAAAAAGGTCAACAACTGTTTGTTTACACACTCCTACTGTAGATCGCATACCTCAGCTTCACTCTCCCTTCAGGTCCTTGTACATCTGTCGGGACCTTAAACCACTTCTGAGCTGCTGAGCAGCAGGCGCCGTTCTAGAAAGCAGGTTTAGTAAAAACCCAGACATGTGATTGAATGAATGTGATTTCAAAGTGAAATGAGGAAAATTCTGGTTTTCCTGTTTCCAGTTTTCTGTGTTCAGAAAACACTGTTTCCTGTTCAGAATGATCATGTCATCCACTCCAGATTATTGAAGAGGATATCTGATCTAAAAAAAATAGAGCAACAACATTTTGTAATTTCTTTCTTTACTTTTTAAATTCCTCCATATCAATCTCTGCCTTAACAGGTATCTTATACCCCCCTCAAATATTTTTTCAGACCTTTGCCAGTCGTGTAGGACTGCTTGCTGCCTCATCCTCCTACAGGATGACACTACTGACATCAAGGCTGATGATGAAAACGTGACCATTTTTAAACTAAAATCGCACTATGACAGGTCATGATTGGTCAACGGTTAAAATAGTGATTGAGCCCAATCGCAGCTGTTTCTGTCTGTGGAGGTTCAAGTGACCACAGGGCCCAGATAGAAATCTGGAGGGGAGAAATCAAGCTCAGAACTGTGTGTAGCCAATGTGTAGGCTCGTCACAGCATCGATTTGACACAGAAGTAGAAATCGGGTTTCACTACTGGGAACAGAGGGTGATGTCATTTATCTGGGTGTAGGACACAAACACTCAGGGATCAGTCACGACTTTTGACTTCAGATTTCCAGTACGACTGCGACGCAAACTGGAAGCTGCAGGCTGAAAATGCAACACCAGTCAGGTTTGTGCATCATCCACAACTCAGTATCCAAGCATGCTGTGAGACGATGATGTAAAAGTATGCCGACTGTGCGCTTTTACTTGTGTTTCCTTCAGGCAGACACAGCTGACAGTCAATAGGTTAGGTTGACCTTCCATCACAAAAACTTGGCAAGTGTTGCAATTGCGTCACATTACAGCAGCTAACAGCCACAGTGCTGTGTACACACACACACACACCTCTGCAGTCAAACACATACACTATGAAAGAATTGTATCACAGTAGTCCAATTTGAACATCATTGTCATCACACACGAAGACACTCCTGACAATGCACAGCTCGTTGCCATGGAAATGAACGGACTGCTTAGTCATTCTAAAAGATGAGTATGTATCACTGAGCAACCAGCTTGTCTCATTCTGATGTACAGTCACAGGTGTATGTGTGTCATCCTGTTCTAGTGGAACATATAAACTGCCTGAGAGGTGGCAGCACAGCGTGCGTGAGTGTAGCTGACATCCCCTGTGACATCACAGTGACATGGTGAAACTATATGAGAATGAATACAACAGAATGATCCGTATGTGAAACAGCTACAAAATCCTCTGATGTAGAGAAACTATACGACACGCAGTCTGTGCTGCAAAGAGAAATCTGCAGAATGAAAGCATGACAACGACCATCGTGGCAGCACCAGCACCAGTGAAGAAGCAGAGCTAACTGACAGTCCCCCAACACAGTGAGGGTGAGCTGTTATATAACCAGCTAGCAGTCCCAGTGCCTCCAACACCACAACTACCAGATCAATACCTGCAAACAAAACAGTGAGCAGGGAATGATCTGAACTGCCAACTTTGACCTGTGACATGCTGGAGTCTATTACCAATGAAACATCAGTTGAAGATGAAGTGACTGGCACTGGTTGTCCACCAGTCCAAGAACAGTCGTGGTTTCTAGAAACCAGGAGCCAATGTGAGGTGGGAATGCAGCATTTCCTTTCACTGAAACGGAGGACCAGAGCCCTTGATCTGTCCATACATGGTCAGAAATATCCACCATCAGAGCTGAGCTGGGATTTGACTACTCCAGTCAAACAAGTCAAACATGGCGTCATGTCGCTGGGACAGTTGACCCCCACCTTTTCAAAAAGTCAGTTTCTAAACATGTTTCTTTCCTCGGTGTGACCTGCCGATGAACTATGATCCGTACTGTGTTACTGACATGATCATCTTCTGAGAGCGGCGGTCTCATCTTTGGTCATCAATCGGTGCTCGGAGTTTGTTTTCCATTCCAGGGACCGTGTCACACTGCGAGAGAATCTCATGACCGTTTACACATTCAGTCACATGACGAAGCTGCAGAGCCACCACATTCATATTCAGTGAAACAATACTTCACCTGAGGAGACTTGGTTTCATGTGCAGCCGTTGCAGAAAATTTGGAAGTGATTGAACCAACAATCTTCAACATATCTGGTTGTTTTGAGTCTTCTGAACACGCACTTGAAAACCAGCTAATTCACAGACCTGTGCATCTTGGAGGCATTTAAAATGATTGTCCCCCAACAGCACATTTGCCAATCACAGTCCTGGAAATAATCTACCGTGACACAAGTTAATGTTAAACACTCAACATCTCAAAGTTCACAGACCATTTACTTTCCACAAGACCTCTGCCCTAGTATGTGCCCACACACACACACACACACACACACACACACACACACGATGTGTGTTTATCCCTCACAACTGCCACGACTTACCTTTCTTTCCTCCTCTAAGACAAAGCCAGATGTTCCTGCACTCCTTCACAGAGCTGTCGCCACACACCGGGCTGGCTGGCTGTCCTCACACACCCTCACTGCAATGCTGCACATTCATGCGTCGTATCTCAGTTGTACTGCTGAGCGTGTTCGCGCAAGCGGGGAAAGACCACGCAGTCTGTGACGGTGGCTGGGAGGAGGGAGGAGACACGGAGGGAGGGAGGGAGAGAGAGAGGAAGGACACAAGCATGAAAGAAAACGCACGCATGTGTCTGCTGTGTTTACACCCTGTGTAGGCGTGCGTGTGCCAGGTAACCTTATACCAGTCAGGGTTCACCCTCAAAAACACAGGAGGGCTGTTGCTGAGCAGCACGAGCCGCCCCCCTCCCTCCCTCCCTGTTATTGGTCACAGGAGAAACGGAGAGGTTTTGGACTGAAGACGAGAAAGAGAGTGATGGAATATGAACCTGTGTAACATGATGGTGATGGAACGGTTCTGCCAATAGATGTAAGCACATGGTTGGTGCCACAACAACCACCCTGCGATGTGTCCTCACTTTAAAGGTCTAGAGATGAAACAGACGCAGTCGTTCTGGCGGTAAATGCCCTTTCCAACACTGAACCCTCCTAACGCCTGACATCGACCTGGTGTTAATACATGCTGCTGTAACAGGTGTAAACATGTGAAAACACATCAAATACTGTACAAGAATTATAAATGAGAACTAAGTAGGACTACAGACTCTGATGTCCGAAATAATGATGAGACTACTGTACAATGGGAACGATATTAAAGAGTGGGGAACCCTGCAAACCACGACATGCGTAGTGGCGCCCTCTACAGGTTTAACACTAGGCTTGACCAAACGAAATGATGTCAAGGATGGATAAACTTTCTTCCAGTCATGCTGCATCAGGGAAGGAGACTGACAAAAAAGGGATGTGTCTTTAATGGGCCTGATGCTGATATACAACACGTTTGCTCCCATTTTTTTAGGGGCTGAATTCAAATCTAGCGCTCAAATATTGTGTGAGAGTGCTCACTAACTGTGGTATCGTTTGCTGAGCCTAGGCACATCTGTGCCCTAATCATGCTGTCTAATCAGTGACATGCCACACCTGTCAGGTGGCTGGAAGGAGAGAGTGCTCACTAACACAGATTTGTGAGCAATATTTGAGAAGAAATGGGCCTTTTGTGTACAAAGAATACCTTTTACATCTTGGATTATTTTTTTTATTTCCAGGATTGAAAGGCCTGATGGTTTAGATACACTTTACGGTTTTCCTTCTTTAGTTCATCGTCCAAATGTTTACCATTAATTCTGAAGTTTGCCCCCAGTCATCAGTTTGTGACCTCATTCAACCACTGTTATATCACACAGCCATCTGTAAGCCACAGAAACCATTTAAAACAATGCGTGGAGACATTTTGAAGAATTACTAACACAGTAATGTAGGACAGAGAGATTCTCTTGAGACAATTCACATTTGTTCTGACTTGTCCTGGTTCACTCAACTACACACTGTGAGAGGAATCTGTTTTCTGTTCATCACTTCGTTCAATCACAATCAGGTTCTTTGTCAATGACATGTCTGAACTGAACTTTCTCTAACACAATCACACAAAAACGCCAACGATGACATGTTCACACAGAAAGTCACACACATGTGCTGCTCAGTTACACTCAAACAGGTGATGACTGGATCAGACTCGCAGAAACAACTTCTAAACCCTTAAGCTATAGATGCAAATGCATGGGAAAAAACAAGTTGTACGCACAAATGTAATCTCAAAAAAATCACAATTTGGTCGATTGGTTTAACATTTTTTTTAGCCTTGGTCTTGTAGTATGTTGATTCAGTTACATGGATTAGACCGTTTATGGAATCCCATTAGCGGTTGGTGCCCAGTAATCAGAGAAACACCTGTATCAGGTAAAACTGGGGAAACTTACTGAGTTAGAGCAGCAAACACAAAAAATAAAAGGTGTGAAATATATTTAATCATGCGTTATTCAAATATAGACCCACATGCAAGAAATAATATTTAGAAGAAAAGCCAGATATGTTGAGAATGATGATAATATTATTTCTCCAAGTATATTTGTTCGAAGGAAATGTTGTAATAAATGTCTGGTTGGCCTTTAGTGCTTCCCCCTCACAGTTCCTTGGCTAACCCAACAAAGGTATGTCTTTAATTATAATAGTAGTGCAATAATACATTCCAGGAAACAATGTACTGAACAGATACACACTGACTTTTACACAATCCAGAGAAACTAGACCACAGTGCCACTTGTGTCTTTAGTCTCTGCAGAGGAGAGCACAGAACGCTCAACTTCTCAGATCCCACACAGAGAGCCCTGTAGCACACCAACAAGAAGCACTAAGTCTTTATTTATCCTGGACAGCCTACAGGATGATGCAGAGGACAACCTGTTATGTAACACTAGGACTGCTGCAACAGCACATGTCCAGTCCAGCCCACACACACACACACACACACACACAAATGGCTGTGTGTCACTGCCATTTCAGTAGTGTATGGACATGTCATTCACAAATGCAATCTGCACATGACCACACACAACAACATTTGCAGGCTTGGAAAAAAAAAACAAAAAAAAACATTTGCTTACTCGTTCAGGTTAGTTTCCCAGTCACGTTCTACCTGGGCAGGTACCGACGCCAAACTCAATAGAAATTGGGACCGATTTGTACTGGAACGGGTCACGACTCAGAGTTGTTACAAGTCCAACTTTACTTCATCGGGTAGATTTAGAAGCAAAATGACGGCTTCTAAATGAAGAATGAGGGACTCTTGGCTCGTATCTTCTGCCGAATTTAAAAGAATATATGAATGACGTGTAACCCATGCGGAAACCCCTTGAATAGTGGTGTCTACCTTTGCACAGAGACTACTAAACATCAAGCAGTTACATGTAAAATGGAGTTTGGTTCGACATACCTTGTGGCAACACGACGATTCTGCGAACGCTCCGGGTCCGGGGCATCACTATCCCTAGCACTGATCCCAGAAGATGACAGAGCGACCTGTTAACGGTTAAAACTCGGGAAACTCTCACTTACTGCTGTCGGGATTATTCTGGGATACCCGCTGGCAACCGGAAGCTGCGCACACCTCACGACATCAGGTTCTTAAGATCTCTACCGCAGATTCTCCAAATCCCATTTGTGACAGGCTCTCACGTTGAAATGATCCAAATGTTATTTTTAGATGATCAGCATTTACATCAGGCTGCTGGTCTAGCAGCTGTGTCACAAAGCACACACACACACACACACACACACACACGCACACCTGTGGAGGAATAGCACTTAATGAATCCATTTAATCGTCGTGTACGTTCGTGTAAAGGACGGTGTAGCCTGTCACCACCGACACCAATAATACTATTATACGGTTAACACCATGTTGGAATAGAACAGAACAGAATAAGTCAAACTTACAAGCTGTGAACTTTGGAGCTGTTAACTCACATATAACATAAACCGGGTCAGGTGGGACCTCGAAGTTTTAAATAAGATGCTGTGGGCTGTCTGAGTTCACCAGCTGCCTTGGTATTATACTTCCATTTCAAATGGAAAATGCCTAATTTGGACTAAATAACCACACTAACCCGAACACAAGGCTGGCGTCCGGTGAACGCCATTTGCTTGGCACGTGTTACAGTCTAACACTGACATCTAGTGGCCAGATTACAGATCAGCTGGTGCCACTGGTGCGTTTTTCCAAACTGATCTCCCTCACCCACACGTTGTTGACATACTTCAGAGAGAATATCATGAACCTTACTTTACTGGAAATATACACAAACCACACCCCGAGACGAACCCCCACATAAACCTCACCTTGTCTCACAGTACATCATCACACACACCCTACCCCTACCTTAACTTGACATTAACCCCCCGTTAATCATTTACAAGGTTTTTTTTTTCTCTCACCACAAGGCAGAAGTACCCCCCCATGGGCGTGTCCAGGTAGTGGCACGTAGTGGCATGGAGAAGAAACAGGAACGATACAGAAGATGGAAATGTTTTGGATTTTTTTAAAGCACCATCTATCCAGCAAATGTAAGCTGATCTGCATATAAGTCCTAAATACTGGCAAACACAATGTTCTTAACGTAAAACCACACACGCAATTAAAACAATATTTAAAGTCTTTATTTAACACATAGATGAAACACTCACAGTGCTTCTGGAAAAAGTAAATGAACCATAAGAGGTCATTTGAGGCAGGAGTTAGCACACCTGAAATCCAATCAGTCATTATACGAATGTTGTTATTTGTGTAAAGGATATAGTATATGTCTAAAAAAAATAGCCGATTATTATGAATCTCCTGATTTTATACTTGACTTTCCGTCCAGGTGTTTTACTTTGAAACGACTAACCGGAAGTCGTGCATTGGGTAAAGCTGCCTGCAATGGAGGACCGGCTGTGAACCGGGATGTGGGGACAGAGGTTAGCCCGGTACCGTTAATGGAAGACAGCAGCAGCACATCCCTTATTGCTGTTCATACTAACGCCACAGAAATCATGAGGAATGTTCCAGAACGGGGTTGGAACAGCAGGCACCGAGAGAAAAAGATAGTTCCCTGACGGAATACGGAGAATGTAGCTGTGACGGTAAAACAAACAAAAAAAACCCGAAACACTATACATCGGATTACTGTCTCCCTATCTCCACCATTTTGGTCAGTGATGGAGCACATCCGGACGCCCAAGGTAACGTTTCACTGCGGTCGACGCGTCTTTCTCTTTCTCTAGATGTCTCTGTGTTATTGTTCAGCACGGGTTACCCGACGGTAATAATAAGAATATTAACATTAACAACGATAAACAGCGTTAGGAAATGTGCCCTGTAATGGACGTCGTAAATAACGGTACAAACGTGTTCTGAACGCTCCACTGGTGGGATCCTCCTAACGTGAACGTTCATGTTTCTATTTTATTAGTTAATGATTGGGAACGTTGCTCAAGCAAATCTACCCACATGCGAATGCCCAACTATGACTCTGCAGTGCTGCTAACCTCCATTTCTGCTCACTGTTCACCATCACCATACTCCTCCTCGTCACCATCACCATCACCATGGTACACCTGTCTCCAGATAGATAGCAGGTGTCTGCATCATTCAGTAGTAACACAGGCATGACATGAGTTGTATTAAAACGATTATATTCATGTATGTAGTCATGCAGAGGATTTGTATGACATTGTGTGTGTGTGTGTGTGTGTGTGTGTGTGTGTGTGTGTGTGTGTGTGTGTGTGTGTGTTCTAAGGTGGAAAACGTGCGTTTTCTGGACCGGTCAATAGGCCAGAGGAAAGCCAGTGTTGGTACACTTTACCTTTCGGCCACACACACCATGTTCATCGAAAACCAACCTGAGACACGCAAGGAGACCTGGGTAAGATGGACGGATATTTGAAGCATGCTAGCTAATATCCTAGTTAAAGGCTCATTTCAATTTTGTGTGTGTTTTCATCCACACATTTCTCTTCATCTTAATTCTTATTCCTGTTGTGCTGCTGGAAATGACTGTTTCTCACAGTCTGTCTAATCTTCAGTTGGTCTGAAAACATTCCAAACAAGACGTTCATGTTTTCTGACTCCTATTCCAGCAGATTGAGAGCATGAAATGTTATGAAACTGTGAAACGTAAAATGGTGAATGATGACAGCCCCTGGGATAAATGACGCTATAACTCAGGAGGAATCATTCGCTGTGTTGTTTACTCCATCATAAATGTGCTCTTACCAAAAAGCCCCTTCAAAGCTGACATGTGGGTGCGTATCAAACAGACGTTGGTTCTAAACTGTGGAACATCTCGTTTTGGCTGGAGGCTGAAGGTCTTGGTTTCACAAAATCATTTGCCCAAAACTGGAATCAGTGTTTGATCGTGAGTGTTTAATCTCCAAAGTGAGTCATCATGTATCATGATGTTTGAAACCTTCATGTGGTATGTTGATCATCTTTGGTCTCAACAGCCTTTATAATGTTATTGTCAGAGTGCAGAATAAGCTCCAGGATGGAGAGATGGACCATCCCCCTTTTCTAAGTCCCTGCAGATGGTGGATGAGGCTGATAACAGCTGCATCCTGGGGTGTCCGTTTTCACCTAGCAAGAGCTGAATGTCCTGTTCAGGTCTCCTACAAAGAGATGTCGGAGTAATTGATCATCATTTGTTCATCCCTTATTATCTTCTCATTCTTCGCTATTCTGTAAAAAAACAGACATGCTCCGAAGGTTTGTGTTTGGTGGTGTGAATGAAAAATAGGTAGACTGACTTTTACCATTAGAGATAGACAATAATGAAGTTCAGTCAAAAATGGAAATGGGAGGAAATCAACACAACACTATGTCAAAGTGAAGAAAAGAACTTAGCTGGTTGACACCCTCTTCGTGTAACGTTACAGGTCTGACAACATTTCAGACATTGTGAAATAATAGTCATTTTCTATTATTGGAGTTGGTTTTGTCCTCCAGCTTGACGTGTTGCTGCACTCGTGGTCACACGTCCGTCACAACGTGGCCACATATGACCGGCACCACCTCTGAATGTGATCAACTGCCTGCTGCAGTCTACTGGATTAACAGGAACTAAACGCACCAACCACTAAATGAACGTATTCTTCTCATGACTAGCATTTCCTGTCAGGGAAGGACGGTCCCCATCAAATCACTTCATGTGTATTTTAAGTCACAGGGTGGATTACACAACCGTGACTCTCTCATACTTGAGCTGAGCCCTGCAGTGTCCTTGGTAGAGCTGCAGCTATTGATTATTTTACCAATGGAGTATACGACCTGATGATTTCATCTACTGATCAGATAAATGTATTTTTTTCTTCATTGCAGCACAATAATAATTATACAGGCGTGTATAAGATGTGTGGTCATGTACGTTTCATTGCAGAGGTCAAATGTCAGTGGGTGTCAAGTCCTAAAATCACTAATCATGTTGATAGAAGTGTCTAACTGCTGATACACATGACGCGTTATTGTTGATTTACGTCTGTGTTGTGAATGTTAAACGTCAGCCCTAGTCCTTGGTGAATAGTGTGTGTGTGTGTGTGTGTGTGTGTGTGTGTTTTGCAGGTATTGCACAGCATGGTGAGCAGTGTGGAGAGACTGCCCCCCACCCCTACAGGAAGCCAGCTGAGGCTGCGTTGTAAAGACTTCAGAGTCTTCCTACTGCTCATCCTGCAGGAGAAAGACTGTGTCGATGTCCACACGTCACTGGTCAGGTTGTCGCGTCCAGGTGTGTGTGTACGACTGAGTGAGAAAGTGGGGACCCATGCACGCTAACATGGCGCTAACAGCATGTTAAACGCACCAAATGACCAGTCCTCCCCTGCTTTCCTCTCTCAGAGAAGTACAGCGAACTCTACTGCCTGTCCTTCAACCCTAATGTGAACAAGGAGGAGAGAGAAGAGTCCTGGAAGTTCATGGACCACATGGCCGACTACAAGAGAATGGGCGTTCCTAATAATCTCTGGGTTGCTACAGCAGCCAACAGTGAATACAGGGTCAGTTTTTTTTTTTCAGCATTTCAGTTCACATCCTCAACATGTCAAATATCTGTCATGTGTTTGATGGTGAAACGTTCACAGGTGTGTGATACGTACCCATCAGAGCTGTTTGTCCCCAAGTCTGCCACGCCGGCCATCGTCCTAGGCAGCTCGAGGTTTAGGAGTCGTGGGCGATTCCCTGCTCTGTCTTACTTCCACCAGGACACACTGGTCAGTGTGACACACACACACACACACATACACACATAGTGTTATTTCTTGTTTGTGTGTGTGCTGTACTGTACAGTACGACTGTCCTACAGTATACATGATGTCATGTGGCCCTGCAGGCGGCAGTGTGCAGGTGCAGTCAGCCGCTGTCAGGCTTCAGCGGGCGGTGTCAGGAGGACGAGATGATGGTGCAGGCTGTGATGAAGTCCAATCCTGGAAGTGACTTCATCTATGTGGTCGACACAAGGCCGAAGGTAAGTCACCGAGACTCAAACACACACACACACACACACGTACACACACATACATGTACATTTAATACTCTCTCTCTCTCTCTCTCTCTCTCTCTCTCTCTTGTGTGTGTGTGTGTCCAGCTGAATGCCATGGCAAACCGAGCAGCGGGTAAAGGCTATGAGAATGAAGACCACTATACCAATATCAAGCTGCAGTTCATCGGGATAGAAAACATCCATGTGATGAGGAACAGCCAGCAGAAAATAATTGACGGTAAACAAATGAGTCGGCTTTGAGTGAACACCAGATTTATACTTCGGTGTCAAATAGAGGCTATGTGTGTGTGACGCGTCACAGGGACACTGTGATAGAACTTCTTGTTGCATCATGTGACTTCCGAAGCTCTCACTTCCTTGTTTGCCAAGAAAATCCATTGTCCCTTGGTAACATTAACTCACGCTCGAAGTAAACGAAGGAACAGATCCATGCACTCACATAAGCTCAGTGTAGAAGTGTGAATCATGGTTGAAATGACACGTCTCCCAAAGGTGTGGGGATGAGTTATAAGTAAATACAAATGTGTTCTTATTTTCTGTGCGTTTGTAAACTCACACTTTGTCTCTTCTTCATGCAGTTGGTGAAATGCGAGCTCCGTCAATGACTGACTTCCTGTGGGGTCTGGAAAACTCTGGTTGGCTCAAACACATTAAAGCCGTTCTAGACGCCGGCGTCTTCATCGCCAGGGTGTGTGTCAGACAGAAACACACACACACACACACACATTCCCATACTCAGTTACTGTGCAACAGAGCCATCGACACATAGTCAGACTCATCAATTTTATTCTGTTATGCAGCCAGTGGTCCTTGTTTCCATGCAACACAACATGAACAAGAAAAATGAAGGTTATAGATAAAAACCATTAAACTAACTCTGGAACAAACAAAAATAATTATTGGAACAACTAAACATCCAAATAAATGCTTCAAGGGGTAAAAACATGAACAGACTGGAGACAAACACGTCTTCAGCGTTGTAATGGTGGTGCGGTGGTTACCACCGTTGCCTCATAGCAAGAAGGTCCGTGGTTCACTTCCTGACCTGGGATCTTTATGTGGAGTTTGCATGCTCTCCCCGTGTCTGTGTGGGTTTTCTCCGGGTACTCCAGCCGGCCTCCTCCCACCTCCAAAAAGCATCCTGAGGTTAATTGGTCACTCTAATTTGTCCTTAGGTGTGAGTGTGTGCATGAGTGGTTGTCTGTCTTTCATGTGGCCCTGCGATGAGCTGATGACTTGTCCAGGGTGTACCCCTCCAGCTTTTTTCCACGCTCAAAGCATTGAATGAGGATCTTCTAATGTGTGTTGTCTCTGTCTCTCAGGCGGTGGCTGATGAGGGGGTCAGTGTGTTGGTTCATTGTTCTGATGGCTGGGACCGGACCGCCCAGGCCTGCTCCATAGCCAGTGTCCTGTTGGACCCGTACTACCGAACCCTCCAAGGACTCATGGTAACAAACTAGTACATGGGTGCACTCACACACACTGTGATATGTCTTTTTTCTCTTACTCTGTTCCTTCCCCCTTTGTCCTCATTGTCATCCGCTGTCTCTTCCAGGTGCTAATTGAAAGAGACTGGGTTTCATTTGGACACAAGTTCTCACACAGGTGAGTTTGACTTCACCCCAGTCGAGCGTTTCTGCGTCCGTCCGTCTGTGTCACTCTGCATTGAATCTTGCATTTTGGTTTTCCAGTTCTCAGTGTGTTTTACTTCAATAGCACCCGAAAGTGACTGGATCTTGTTACCATAGCAACTCCAACAAGAGCAGCAGGATTTTTTTCCATTTTTTTTCGGTTAAAAAAATCACCTTTTGGACGGCTTTATTTTCCCAGCAAACTGACGTGACGCTCTGAGAGCTGGGAAAGTCACATGACACAAACAGTCCAATCACAGTTGTTGTCTGTGGAGGTCCATGTACTTTATGTAGGAGTTTAGTTCATGTTTAATTACACTTCTCAGGCAAACACCGTACTGATCCTGTTCCCAGCTGCTGGACCACATCATCCACAAAGAGGAGACACTCACCTGACACACTGACACACGCCTCCATCAATCAATTAGGACAGATGTTCACTTTAGTTTATTTACAATACAAACCTAACAATCAGTTGGATTGTGGTTTGGCAGTGCAGTCGTGTATCATCAGTGTGAACGGCAGTGGGCTGAGCACACAGCTCCCACAGCCCCCACAGCTCCCACCGACTGGTCCAGATCACAGTTTTAGAATAGAAAAGAAAAGAAACACCCATGATCCACAATTCCAAAAATAAAGGTTGATGCTTTTGTCTGTTCCATCCCTCAGGTACGCCCACCTGGACGGGGATCCCAAAGAGGTGTCTCCAGTCATCGATCAGTTCTTAGAGTGTGTGTGGCAGCTGTCTGAGCAGTTCCCCTGTGCCTTTGAGTTTAATGAGCGCTTTCTCATCGCCATACACACACATGTCTACTCCTGCCAGTATGGGACCTTCCTGGGTAATTGCCAGAAAGAACGCAGAGATATGAGGTAGGAACGACAAACACACACACACACACACATCAGGACACTAAGAACACTAACTCCACTGTAGATGGTTACTGGGGCTGATTTGTTTGGTTCCTTATTTACAGAGACCTGTTTTATGTTTTATGACATGGATCTTTGATCTTTGACTGACAAACTGACTTTCTACTTCACAAACATTGACAAAACCCCTCATCTTCCATTCCAATATGTGCTGATGCTTTGGGGTTAAACATGACTTTCCATCAACATGCAAACCTCAGAGCTATAGATGATGTAACGGATAGGAGA
>CAAKHB010005410.1:47059-78196 GCA_901007665.1 Aeoliscus strigatus
TGCAGGCTTCGTGAGCTGACTCACTCAGTGTGGCCTCAGCTGTGGAAGGACAGAGGAGACTTCATGAATCCTCTGTACAAGGCCGAGCTCAGCCAGTGTCAGGGTGTCCTTCGACCCAACACCACCCCCTACTGCTTTAAGTTAGTACTACATGTAAAGTTATCACCTCCGCCATGGAGGTTCTAACGTCTGTATGTGTGTTCACAAAATAACTCAAAACGTTAGGAACAGACTATTATGGAATTCTCAGGGAATGCTGATGATGGGACAAGGAACAGATGATTAAATGTTGGTCGTGTTCCGGAACCATCCGGACACAGGAATGTTTTGAAGGATTCTTAATCATTGTGAGATCATTTCTGCACGTGTATGTAACTCCATCATAAATCCAGGATACATTGGCTGTAGGTTCTGTGATACATCAAAGTCTGATCCGGACCCACAGATTCTGTGTTTGTCTTAACAGGGTTCACTGACAAAAACATACTCCACTGCACTGTCATGTTCATAACTGTGTGTGTAATGAAGATGAAGCTCGTCTTTTCTGATCTTAAAGTATCAGCAGCATGGGCAGTGTAACTTCTTTGTCTTTTCTCCACAGTAGAATAACATATAATAGTAATGATATATCTGTGCCCCTTTTCTCCAGAATGTGGAAGGGTCTATACAACCATTTGGAAAAGTCGACCCCCCCTCACCCGTCACCTGCTGACTTCCTGTCTGCTGTGAAGGAGGAGTCTCAGCAGCTGGAGGAGGAGCTGACCAATCACCAGGAGGTACCACCAGGAGGAACCGCCCACCACCACCCGGGCTCCAGACAAGGCATACAGCACACGAGGACACTTTCCTGACATGGTCACAACCCCCCAGAGAACACACACCTCAGTCTGACACCCCCTGTACGCGGCCTCGGTGGATTTGCTTTAATTTGGGGGTATTTAGGTTTTCAAGGGACTGACAGTAATTGACCAACAGATGGAACCATACATGGGGTGTTCATTGGTAATCCTTCAGGCGATGACCTCCTGGGGCCGTTCCACAAACTACTGCTCAACTGAATTCGAACATAGGAAGTCTAAACCTCTAAAGAGTGAAAACATACATCATTTTCCTTGACACGATGGAAGTGAAGTGGTTTGTTACTGTAAAGGTGAACTGGTCGTTTTAATTGTCTGTAGGAGTGAATGTGAGTGTGAGTGGTTGTGTGTCCTCTGTGTGGTCCAGTGATGATCTGGGGGCTCGTCCAGGTTGAACCCCATCAGTGGGATCGGCTCCAGCACGACAGCGAACCCTAACTGGAGCAAGGGAGAGATGATGAATGAATGAATCCGTCATTTCCTACATTCCAGAATGAACAGAGGCTTTTCACTAAACCTGCTTTGTGGATCGGGCCCCTGAAGTCTCCCCCCCACCCCCCTGTGATTCTTTGCCTTTAGTCGTTGTTTGCTCTCGGGTCTTTTCTGTCTCCGTTTTGTCACATGTGTGGAATGTTGGATCGGTTTGAGATCAGGTGATTGTGGAAGATTCCACTTGTTTCCATTGAAAACCTCAAACCTCGTGGGTGTGTATGCTTTGGGTCGTTGTCCAATCAGATGTGTTGAACGCGGTGTTCCTGTCGACTCTGGTCTTCGGACCGTCGTCCACATGTTGTGGATTTCAAGCAGAGAGACACTGGAATGAACGTCCCTCACCCGCTCATGAAAACAGTGATGGTCCGATGACTTCAGGTCCCTTAAATTGAGGGACTATGTAAGAACACGTCACAGTTCCTGACCCTTCCTCCAGTTCCCACGTGTCGCCCCTCAGCTGAAACATGCCTGCGTTCCTTCCGACCTTCCTTCCTGTTTCAGTGGAGCTCCACGCAGCACAGATGACAACAACATAAACATGGTTGATGTTTGTGAAGTGACAGATTCCAAACAAGCGTTGTTTCATCAGTGAAGACTGATGATACTGATGATGATGATTCTAGAACGTCTTACTAACCTGTATGCGTATCACATAACATCCACACAGACTGAATTTGACCTGGTGATCGTCATCCGGTGCTGCTGCTCTCAGGAGCTCCAGCCGTCAGCCGTCGCTGACGTCATCGATAAATGAACGGTACATTAAAGGAGTATATCTCTCTCTCTTCCCCGCGCAGAGGATAGCAGCGCTAACAGGGAAACCAATCAAGTGGGACCGGTCGGAAGTTCTGCCGAGGAGGATTAGCTGCCCAGAGCAGAGACACTGCAGCCGGGACGCGCCCTCCACCTACTCCCACCCAATCACCAGCCCCGCTCAGGACCTTGGAACCTGTGAAGCAGCCAAGCAGAGGACTCAGCTGAAGGAGCCTGCTCTCACCCTGCCGCTACGCTCACGCATTCAGCTCAACAGTCAGGACCCAGACGACCTGTCGGTCTGCAGTGACCTGGAGTCAGGGGTGGGGGACCTCAGCAGTCGCTCCTCCAGTGGGGGGGACGAGGGGAAGGACCCAGACACGGATGAGGCGGTGTTCACCACTGCCTGAGGAAGGATACTGCAGATTCACAACAAGGCTGGAACTGGAGGGAAGTGAAGGAGGAAATGGAGACGGACTGAAAGTCACATCCGTTGACGGGGTCGTTTGTCAGGTGGTCTGAAGGGAGAAGGCTCAGAGACGCTTCACAAGATCTTTTTTTACACGAGGAACCTATTAGGTGTGTGTCCCTGCTGTCAGTATCGCTGTGTCTATCTCATTGTACAAACAGGTTCAAACGTCTGTCGTCGCAGACACGAGCAGACGATGAACTGAAGGACGTGTTGACCTCATCTTCTACATCGTAACATAGTCACATAAGTAACAACAGCCATGTTCTTTCAACACTCTCTCTGATCTGGGTTTGTTTCAGTGACTTTATTTTGTGTGTGAAGGAACTTGTAACAACCGACATCTGCGTCTTTGAATTTGATATACACATAGTGATTTTCTGGTGAAGTCCTTTGATTTGTCATAAATCTAATTTGGAGCCACAGATAAATTATGAAGGACTTCAAATGCTTCTTGAGAGTGGTAAAATCCATGTTTTTATTCTGATTAGCATACCTGTACATCACCAGTGGTAGTATAGTGTACTGAGGCCTTAGGAAATCAGTATCATAGAAATCAATGTGTGTACGAAGGGAGGAGGTTTAAAGGAGTCTGAAGGCTCTCGGTCATCCAGTGTCGGCATCTGGCTGTGCAGGTAACTGGACTCGAAGACGTTTCTCCTCCCATCCAATAATCATCTTCAGTTCTGAGCTGGGGAGTGGGGAGTTCTGCGAAGTTGGGTCATTTACTCACACAAAGGGGTGTGAGCTTCAGGTCGTCCTCCATTGTTGCCGGAGTCACCTGGGTCACTGGGTCGTTGGAACTGCATGTATCTGAATGGGTATGGATCCTCCTGGGGGGAGAGCTGCATCATTAGCGCTGGATAAATGACGTCCTCAGACACAACGACCCACTAGTCAGCTCAGAACTGAAGTCCAGTCGCCTACGAAACTTTGATTTATTGAAAATACAAAGTCAAACATCCAGTGCTCTCCTTTGTCTTTTTTGTGCAATAGTTTTGAGTTTTTGATTAAAGAATCGTGTTATATCCACATACAACTGATGCAGCCGTCAGAATTCTCCACTTTACAGTTTGTGTCCTGTCATCCTCTTTACGTCCTCACACAGAGGAAGTATGGAGGACGCGTTCAGATGTGTGAACTTGTCTCAAGTCGATCATTGTTAGTTGTTCTCAGAGCTGATGAGTGTGTACAGAGTATCGAACGGAGCACTCCAGCAAATGTTAATATTCAGAGTTCAATTGGCAGAACAGTTCTTAGGATCTTATTTGTCCACGTACACGTCCGTCCAACCAGTCGATGACAACAGATGTTGCAGCACAGCTGTCCAGTCTCATCCTCCTATACATTCACGTGTTTGTGTTCTGTATCCACTGATGTAAATGACAATTCAATAAATACAGAAAACAACTGTCACACGTTTCATTTCAAAAGCTTTTTGTTCAACTTTGAACCTTGAACCTGTTTTTTGGTGGTGGTGGTGGTGGTAGGGGGGGACTCCATCCCACTGCCGGTCAACATGAGCAAAGATGGATACTGAGCAGGAACCTTCGTTAAATTAAACTCAGCAGGTTTTTTTCAAGTCATTAGTTCAGTAAATGTAACATTTTGGAAACATATTGTGATTGTGGCTTTGAATACATCAATATAAACAAGTTTATTTAATGTAATTATTTGTGCTTTGTTCCAAACACATCAGACATGCGACTACATTTCAGTAAGATCCCCTCAGACTTTAGTCCCAATGACTTCATGAGCATCTGGAATTCTTACAATTCCAGATGCACGTAGCCTACAAACACACCAATATCAAACCTCCCCATTCGCCCCCCCACTTTAGTAGATAAACAGACAGCCCTGGTAAAAGTTACCAACGACCTGACGGGTACAGATAGAGGCCTTGTCTCCATTAGATCTCAGTGCTGCTTTTGATACAGCTGACCATCATATTTTATTTTGTAATTTGTCGTCGTCCCCAAACACCTGAGGTCTTCACAAACAGTGTAATGACCTCCAGCCCACACAGCAGAAAACAACTGCTCTCATTGAGAACATGAGGTCTTGTGAAAGGTCGTTTTGTTTTGTCTTTGACAGCAAAAGACAGCAGTAAAAGTGAGACACACAATGATTACAGCAACCAGTGTGTCGGCCGTTCTCAGAATCACACATCTGGGTTTTCAACATGATTAAATTCAGACAGATACTTTCATATTATTAGAGAAGATTCACTTTGTCACACACAGATCTTTCTCCCCAATAACTTCCAAACAGCCTCTATAGAAGGATCCTTCATTTAAACAAGGAGGAAGTGAGTGTGACCTTTCCCAAGTGTAAATAAAACGGTCCAAAGTGTCCAGATTTACTGAACAGTCATCATATCTGCCTACATGAACGTGGCAGAGGCACAGTGGCAGGTAAGACTCAGATATACCAAACATGTAACAGGGGACACCAACTTCAAATGTCCTTAGTAGAGCTGACAGATGGATAAACACTTGGGAAAATAACAAAACTGCAATTCATTCTATAATTCAACATGCAAACACATTATTTCTCTCAATTTTTGCAACAGTTTCATTTGCTATCTTCGACCAGGCCAGCAGGGGTTGGTGGGGGAGTTGTCAGGGATGTTAGAGACACTATTTAGACGAAGAGGTTGGTCTTGTGTAATGTCTGCTACCCAGACCCTCGAGTTTACACGGAGGGACATTTCGAAGACGTCTTCAATGATCCATCCTGTAAAAAAGTCAGGAACGGTTGCAGCTTCTCAAGAGAAGAAAAGCTGCTGACAAAGCTGCTGTGTTTCCTCTGGACAGGACACTTGGTGGCCGATGGTCCGCGGGTCCGAGTAAATCTCGTAGTCATTTCCTCCCTGACACAGAAACACACGCGCACGTGATGAATACCTTCGTCTCACAAAAGGTACACAGTTACACAAAGGTTACACGGTTTGAACGCATCATTCAAGTTGTACACAGTGTAGGAAGAAATACAAGCAGTCTTTGTAACCCCCCCGGGTGAACTCTGCAGCTCAAACAAAGGAGTGAATCGTCAGCCTGTCACCCCCCTCACATACTCACAGGTGTGGTCTTGTCTCCAAAGAAGTGAATGGTGGTGTAGTTGTCCTTCTCCACGATCCCCAGACAGTATCGTTTGTCCCAGCCATCGGGGAACACGTCGAAGCTGATCTGCCCTCCTTCAGTCACACACAGCAGACAGACAGAACCCAGTGGGAGGTTCGTTTAGGTTCAGGGACGGACCAGGGTTCACGTCTGAAGACCGCTGACTTACCGATTGAAAACGACAGGCCTTTTCCTTGGAACTCCTCCTGCAGGACCGACACAAACTTCTCACGGATCTTTTCTTTCTGTCGGAGACAGAAAATATAAAATGTGTAATAGCAGTGATATTCATTAGATCCACCTCCCACTGGCTTATGTCGGTGTCTCACCTGGTCCAGCTCAAAGAACTCCTTCCTCTCCTCCTGCGTGCAGCTGCGTCCGATAGGAGAGACATTCAACATGCCGTTGCGAAATTCAATGAATGTCCCCCTGTCAACCATTCAGGACAGGCGCTTTAAACACAGGTTTACACGTAAACTACCACAGACACTCAGATATGCACCTCTTCTTGGGTAGTTTGATCTTGGCCATGTAGTTGAGACAGAAGTTAATGAACTCTTGCAGTAACTCCTCCCCCATGTGTGCCTGGATGGACTGATGAGAAGCAGAAGTGACATCATCATCACAGCTGAGGCATCAGGTCTGAGAAGTTCCCGTCATCCATCTTGAGACTGGGATGGAGATTCACCGACCTACCTGAACTGACAGTAACTGTCCGTTCTTATAGGCCACAAGACCGTTCTCAGCAAACACATAGTCCACGTTCTGGATCACTGCAAGGAAATTCACCCAATGAAACGCCTGCTTCCCCAGTACTTTTTCACAATAAAAGCCAATACACATTCTTACCATCATCTCCCAGCTGCTCTTTGATCTTGCAGAGGTCCGATCCTCCCACCACTCCAACACGGACCCGACGTTTCAGCTTCTCCAGAAATTCAGCCATGTCTGCAGTCACACGCTGAAAACGACATGAAAAAACAAATTCATGATGATGATAGTGTGAAAGATATAATCAGAGGACACTGGAAAATATACAAAAACTTGCAAATGGTCAAATAATTAATTTCTGCTCCGTTCTTACTACAAGGTAAACCAGCATACAAGACACGCCCACATTGTTTGTTTGTCAAACCTGTTTCCTCCCAAAGTTACACTGCATCACATCATCTCATTCCAGGTGTTTCAGAGAAAACTCACATTTGTTGTTTTTTTGTTTTAAGAACTTATTCAGTGACCTATCTATCTATTATATCTTATTATTATCTAGAATATTTAAAAGGTGAACTCAATTGTATTTATTCTCATGTACTATGCATTTTAACATGAACTGTTATTGATTAAAACAAATAATCTTCCATCATTTTCTGTCCTTCAGTAAACAAATTATTTGACGGTTGAAAGGAAAAAACATTTACTCTTTTCTGCAGAATTTGTTTTGGTGTTCAGACATTGTTAAACTATGATTATTATTATTATATCAATCTTAACATATGTCATAATCTGTTGAATGTGAATTAGATGAAATCTGTCTATGAGATTTACAGAGGCCTTGCCACTCGCAATATGTCCGTCTCTTGGCCCTTGATAATTATCGGAGTTGTACAATAACTTGTATTTTGTATGTACAATGTACGCTCCTTCCGTGAATGTAGATGAATGGACAGATACTTTATTAACCTCTGTGAGAAATTCACATACAAAGTAAAAGAAGGAGTGTCGTGGAAGAAGTCATATGTTGATAAAAGATAATCCTACAGTGAAAACTGGAGAAAAATTGTGGGGGGGAAGTACTTACAGGTACGAGAAAAGAGGAAAAAAGATGGAATACAGAGCTGCAGGAGAGGCAGCCGCTCGCTTCGTCGCCTTTGATCAGATTGCACGGGTGGACCAGTCACTCAGGTGACCGGAACGGCTTCATACGTCATCAGTCATGTGCTTTTTTGCGCATCAAAGCAATCTTTGAAGTATTGGTTCAAAGTAAATGCTGCTCCGACCTATAAAACTAACAAGCTTGCGAGCGTCGGTGTCAGACGGTCATCACTCGTCACAACATACGTCAGATACAAACCTCGATACGCCCTTCACAAAAATCTTCCTGAGTTATTCGACACACGCTTCGAAGCCTCGAGAGGAAGGACACAGCACCTTTAATTTAAGGTATGACTGGTGTAAGATAATTTGATAATCCTACATTTCCCACCTGGCTACACTGAAAACAGCCAGTTAGGCGTCGACGTATGTATATCATTGGTGTCCATTTCCATGGGGACAATGGGGACCTGTACCCACCACGTTTTAAACCAAAAATACAATGACGTGAAACTATAACTCAACAGTTTTCACGACCTCTTGACCTCTGGTAACTGTCGATCAGTCTCATCCGGTAATGAGCGTCAGATGGAGTTTCCCACCCGCTTTGGGCTGCACTGCCGTTACCGGCCTCACACTGTCCATGGGCTGAGCCTCAGTACACAGCTCCAGCACAGGTCGCCTCGGCTTAACTCTACCTGTTTGTTGGCGTTTACGCTGGCAAAGGTACCAGGTGCCTTTTTTAGTAATACCTGAGCTGGTTAAGAGTGTCGGCCTCTTGATTGATTGGTCACTGAGGAGAGAGGGCCGTCCCGAGTGCTACTTCGACACGAGTATACCAGCAATTTTACCGGTGATTCAGTTCTTTTTTTTTTTGCTATGTACAATATACGATCGATAATCCTCCAAATGTAAAATAATTTGATCATTCCGTGACTGTATGGCTGGGCCAGTCACTCAGGCAACCAGAACAGTCTGCTTCAGACGTCATCGTTCACATGCCTTAACTAAGCGCATCAGGGCAATCTTTGGGCAAGTAGTGGTTCAAAGGAAATGGTGCTCTGAGTGCCAGCTTCTGATTGGTCTCTGAAGAGAGAGGGGCCGTCCCAAGCGCGAACTCGTCAAGAGTGTACCAGCAGTTTTACCTGCGATTCTTCATTCGTCGTCTCATGCCCATTAAACATGACTGATACAACTGTGGTCAATGAGACGTTGGTCTGCCTTTTGTGTTGTTAGAGAGCAGCGCGGAGCAAAGCTCCGTCACTGGAATCATGTCCTGCTCCGTCTCTCTTCTCTCTCTGTGACAAACACTAACACTAGCAGCTGGTTTACGTGTTTGTGCTGTGTATAAAACGCTGTCACGGCAGTTTCCGCGCAGCTGTTGCTGTGTGTGCTATGTGTCAGCAGCCACGTCAAGGAGGTACTGAATTGTCACGGAAACACACCTGTCTGCAACCAAACCAAGTGGAGTCCTGCTGGAACTCTACTGGAAGGGCACGATGTCTCTTGTTGACACAGTGGCTTTTGTTCATTCGTGCTTGAACTCTGAAATTGTTGTGATGGAGAGTGTACGCTTTCAAGTTGTGGTCAGTATGAGTGCAGATTGGATGATGTGTGTTGTGTACTGAGATCATGATGATGTAATATAACATTCAATCTTGACGAAATGTGTAGTGCAGAAATTGTGTGTAACTTCCTTTCCTAGCTCCTCCTTGTTTATGTTGTAGCTTAGTCATCACTGGGTACTTGGAGGAGAACATAGGTGAATTGCATACATTTTGTCCAATGTTATTTGAAAACGCTTTTCTCCATAAAACGTGTCAGACGTTACACTTTTGTGTACATTTTATTAATTATTATGCTGCATGGGCATGACGTCATTCAGAACGTTTCATTACCTGACGCCCGTGACGTATGTGCGTGGAGTCCCTACTTTGAAGTAGTGGTTCAAAGAAACACATACCTGTCTCGCAGCCGTCAGCGTGCCATCGACGTCAAACAGGCAGAGCGTGCTTGGGTCCACAGTGACGTCACTCATCCTGTCTGCTCACAGACCTCACGCCAAGTCTCGCGGTGTCTTTGCGTGGACCCGATCCCCCTGCGTTTTCCTGTGTATCGTTACCACGCGGTATGTGTGTTGTCGCAGTTCGTTAATGGTTTGTGGTCGTGATACCCACACAAACTCCAGCTGTGACACCACCAGCCGCCCGCCTCTTCCAACGACACGACTGACTTCCTGCTTCCTCTTCTTCTCTGGGATTGACGGCTGGCATCCAGTTCACTGGCGTATTACCGCCACCTTCTGCTCCGGAGGGTGAATCGAACAGTACATTTACACTGTTGGAGGGTCAGACTTGTAGTGACTTGGGCGTAGTGAGGAGACTGCTGTGACCAGGCTGCGTCCAGCTCATTCTGGTTTAACTGAAGGTAGACCACAGGAAGATGGCAGATTCATGGATCCAGAGACTGTACACACCACAATATATATTTTCGCAGTGAGCAGCAACTCATCTGTGAAAGTTATGAGAATGCTCCTGGTGGACAAACACAACTTTATGTAAACAAATTGTTTACCGGTGGTTCAGTGGTGAGCACGGTCACACCTCACAACAACAATGTACCTGGTTGGGTTCCTGGCATGCTGTCTGCAGAGATTCTCTCCACATTCTCCCATAGGCATGCTAATGTTAATTGAAGATTCTAAATTGTCCGTAGGTGTGAATGTGTGTGAATGGTGGTCTGTCCTTCCCGTGGCCCTGTGATGAGCTGGTGATTCGTCCAGGGTGGACCCTGACATTAGGTCGTTGACCGCTGGGGTCGGCTCCAGCACAACCGCAACACATAACCGGAGCAAGCAGGAGATGAATGAATGAATGAATGATGTAGATTTACATTGAACCTTGATGAAAATGACGTAAAGGCCTGACCCATGATTTGTTATTTGATAGCTTTTGTGCTGAATTAGAACTCAAAATCATCAGTAATACTCCAAAAAGCTAAATTCACCGTAGTTTGATCATTCTATGAATGTACGGTTGTACCAGTTACTCACTAAAGTAGTAACTGCTTCATACGCCATGGGTCACATGACTTTGCACATCAAAAGAAGCTTTGAATTGTACAGTTGTACTACTTACTAACGCAGTAACTGCTTCATATGTCATTGGTCACATGGCTTTTGCACATTGAAGCAAGCTTTGACGGAAATGCTGCTCCAACGTAGAAGACTTGTGAGGCGTTTGTATCAGACACGAGTCAGACGGCCTTCACTAGTCACAACATACGTAATCCACACAAGCCTCGATATGCACTTCACAAAAATCTTCCTGCATTACTTGCTTCAAAGCCTCAACATGGAAGGACCCATCAGTTTTGTATTTCAGTTAGGACGGGTGTACAAGAACGTCCCTCAAGACCAAGGGACCTGACAGCTGACTGAAGAAGAAAATTAGCCTTTTAAAAAAAAATGTAAGACTGTTTTTAAGACTGTTTGCCAGGGCCTGACCAGACTAAACACACTGCATAAATCTTCATGGGAACTTAGGTCCTTCTTGTTTTGCTGCTTTTCACACCACGTCAGACTCCCCTTCTGAGGTTGTGGATGATTCACTTTGCAGCATCTCTCTAGGAGTTTCAGGCTGCATGATTCTATCAAAAGCTTCATCCACAGAGACGCACTGCATCTTGCTGCTTGATTGTCACAGGAATTAAATGACCAGATATCCAAGCTTCAGTTTGTGAGATGCCTCCAGCCAGGATCACTGTTTTCACCAGTGACCTCTGTGAAGTGCAGAAAGACATTTTTTTTTAAACTTGAATACTACATGTGACAATATGCTGGGTTATATTACTATTTCAGTTTTATTTATTTATTCATCAATTGACTTACAATTCGGATTTAATCTAAGTCTGAAGTTGCTTCCAAATCACTATAAAACATTAGGCAAAGTCATGTTACTATCACTGAAAACCTTCTCTGTGTAGTAACATCAGTAATGTATTTCCCTGATGCCTGTAAAGGATGCATCATATTTTTAAAGACATCGAGGCGCATATACCACAATGCAGCCTCACTGGTGAATGTGGTCATGGAGGAATAAACCTGGGCCACAACATGTTTTGGGCTCTTTTTGTCTCCTCCCAGCTGGAGATGGCGATGATCTACTGTAAGGCTCCGACTATACCAGAAAATACTGCATCCAAGAATCTGGTCTGTTATATGAAATCTTTTGTCTACTGTCAGTAACAACGATAAGCATAGAGCTTGTTATCATAGATTGTGCTGTTCACTGATAAACGTGAAGTGTAGTGTTTTAATCACAGACTTGAATTCTGTGGTTGTCTATTGTTATGTATCTGACTTTATAGACGGACATGTGGTTAATTTCTGTTACAGACAGCATGTATGAGAGCGCAAACAAAAAGGAAGCCCACCTCCCATCAACAGATCAACACGATTCAGTTCAAAGCAAACAAAGGAGCATTCGCGCCGTATGTTTAAACCCCCGATGAACCAATCAGTGTACAGAACACACATACTAACATGCTAGCATGACGTCATATGCTACAGCCAATGGCAGTCGCGGATCTGCCTTGCGCCCTGCTTTGAAATTGGAATGCTTCAATCTGACCAATCCGCTGATAGCAGGGCGGGGTCATGGAAGTACTTGTAGGCAAGTTAGTTGGGCGTCGCAGACTGGAATAAAACAGTTGCGCCGTGTTCCTCGTTTATTCGCTACAACTAGTCCCGCTGAGAACAGGTAAGGGTTTGATGTTTGCGGTTATTTTTTTTTTTTTTTTACCCAATTTTGTCAATTTGTCTTATTTAAAAGGGTCAGCTGTCTGCTGGTACTTTGAATTTCGTATTCGTGCGTATATACCAAGTAGTATATCGTAGAAGTATAAAGGCGCATGGAAGTTGAAATTATACTTTCCAAATATGTCGATACATTTTTTTCAAAATTCAAATGAGTATTAATACATGGGAAATACGCTTTTAGTTTCAAGTCGGTTTCCAATGTGAATGTGTTGTTTAGGCTCTTGCTGTGTTCTCAATGCGCAACACGCAGTTGAAACGCCATTTGGACGAGAAGCTTAGCTACACGACGGCAACGCTTACACTTAGAACGTTTTAATCGTCGAAAAACGCATCCATAGTTGACTTCCCGTTGGAATTATGCCCCCCAGTAACCGAATGACCCCGACCCAGTGTGTATTAAATGCCCCTCTCACTTTGTAGAGAAAGTTTGGGCGCAGTCCTGTTTCGGCGGGAAGATACAAAATGGAGTCGCGTCTTTTTGTCCCTGTGAGGCAGAGATCCGATTAGCGTTGTAAACGACCCCGAGACATCTGCGTCCTACAGAGGACTATATTAGATGTAAAAACACATCGGCGGTTAGCTCGTAGATATGAATGGCATTGTGGGATATTTTAATCGTGACGTGTTAATGTGTAACAGGACATCAAAGTAGACATGAAGTAGTAAACATTGTTAATTGTTAGTGCTGAACATCGAACCCAATTTCACCCAGTTTGGAATTTACTGTAGTTGTTTATTATGTTTTTGTTTGTTATAGACACGTCGCAGCCATGACAAAGGATCCAAATAAGCCCAGAGGCAAAACCTCTTCGTATGCTTTTTTTGTCGCGACCTGTCGTGAGGAGCACAAAAAGAAGCACCCAGGGACCAGTGTGAGCTTCTCAGAGTTTTCCAAGAAGTGCTCTGAAAGATGGAGGGTAAGCTGCTAAAATCAGGAGATGGTCATTGTGATGTCAAACTGTTTGCCAAGGGAGCTTACACACATGGAGGTGGGGGCAGGGAGGGTAGTGACAGTGTACCAACATGTGCTTCTGTCTCTTTTTTTTAGACCATGTCCAGTAAGGAAAAGCTGAAGTTTGAGGAGATGGCAAAAAATGACAAGGTCCGATATGACAGAGAGATGAAATCATACATTCCTCCTAAGGGTGCTAAAAAAGGGAAAAAGAAGAAGGACCC
Source organism: Aeoliscus strigatus (assembly GCA_901007665.1). Lineage (NCBI taxonomy): Eukaryota > Metazoa > Chordata > Actinopteri > Syngnathiformes > Centriscidae > Aeoliscus > Aeoliscus strigatus. The sequence goes on from CAAKHB010005410.1 coordinate 60,560, forward strand.
TAATGCCCCCAAGAGGCCACCGTAAGTGTTGTCTTAACAATATTGCAGTGTTTTTTGAAAAGGTTAAGACTAAACCTGCTTCTCTTATACCCCCCACCCCCAGGTCTGCTTTCTTTGTCTTCTGCTCTGAACACCGTCCCAGGATCAAGGAAGAGAACCCTGGTATTTCCATTGGTGACATTGCCAAGAAACTTGGCGAGTTTTGGGCCACACAGACGTCCAAAGACAAGGCACCCTTTGAAGCCAAAGCTGCAAAACTGAAGGAAAAATATGAGAAGGTATCGCTTGTGAATGATTCCTTTAATTGGGTGTATGTTTAATAATAAAAAACAAACCACTTAAATCTTAATTATTTTTCCCCCAGGATATTGCAGCCTATAGAGCAACTGGAGGTTCAGGCAAGACTGATGCTGGTAAGAAGGGTGGCCCTGGCAGGCCCTCCACGAAGAAAGCACAACCAGTTGACGACGATGACGATGACGACGACGATGAAGACGAGGATGAGGAAGAGGAGGAGGATGACGACGACGATGAAGATGACGACTAAACAGTTTACTCGTTAAAGCTTGTGAAGTTTGCAATGCATTGTCAGCATGTTGTGAATATTCCACCAGTATAGCCTGCTGTCCCTGTTGGTCTGCCTCTGTAGGATACCAGGCCAGTGTTCTTTTCAAATTCAGGGATTTAGTTTGATTGTGTTAGTCTCCCTTTGATTTTTTTTTTCTTGTAAAGTTGTTCTGGTTTGTTGCATGTTTAGATAATTAATTTTGTCAAAACTGCAACTCTTTCCCGTACCAACTGCTATTGCAATGAACTGTTCAGGCACGGACAGCAGCACGTCAGTGAAGTTTTAAGAGTTGTTCTTTCTGGACGCACTGCTTACGGTTCTCAAAGGTGGTGCTGTTTGGCCGCTGTTGTTTTACTGCCAGGATTTATGTAGTTGATTTAAAATGCAGCCATTTTAAAGTGGGGGATTTCATGTAGAACAGGTTTTCTTTTGTAATAAAAATTTTGTATATTGACTATGAACTTTGGACAGTGATTAATTGACTACTTGTACTTGACTACTGATTGAATATTGAATGTTAGGGAGATTTGCCTGAGTCTGTTTGTTTAACAGTGGTTTTTGCTTTTTGTTAAATTTATTTTAAACATTAAGACAGCTCAGTCACAAGGTTACAGTGGATCCCTGACGTCTGTCAAAGTCTGATGCAGATGTACTTTTTTTTTTTGTTGCCTGAGGATATTTTGCGCTGTGACAATCCTGACAACCTTTATTATTGCAAAGTCATATCTTGACACTCACATTTAGTGACCGCATAATCTTGTTGGCAAGATACGAAACTTACCCAAGTGCTCTATTAATTTCACAAATTTGCTGTATCAAACTTCATTCTCCTAGCATGTGGAGGAAGTTCCTGCCTTGCACATTTTCAACAAATTATCTGGTAAACTCATCTGGAGTCTCAAGAAGCTGAAACAATCTATTTCTATAGGGCAAACGTCCCATTGGCTGATGTTTTCCCAGTAGTGTTTTACTTCAGCAGTGGGTCTTCAGTATTTAATACTTGCCATTGTATGTACGGCAAGGAGTACATCAGTTGCTTCTTATAGCCAAATGGTGCTGGTTAAACTATTTGTAGAGCCCAACATGGCAATTTACAATTGTGATCTACAGTCTTAACGACGCTCAGTCAGGGAGCCAAGAATCCATTTAATGGGGAAAAGGCTGAAACCTTTGGGTTTCCTCAAAAGTAGGATATGATTAGTGAGGAGATTTGCCCAAACTGGAACCAGCTCATTTGGTTTAATTGGTTGCATGACTGTCAATCCAATCCAGGGTGAAGGGGAGCAACTTAATCAAGCCAGGTGGAAGTAATCCAAGTAAACACTGTCACAGACCAAAGAGGGAAAGAACACACTGCGTATGTCTCCCACGACTGCTCATCATTGACAGTTACCAGGAGATGGGAGACATATTCACTAATATACTTAATGATAAATGTAAATATAAAATATATAATATAATAACACAATTGCATGAAAATATCACAAAAATAATGTCTAAAAATTGAGTCCTGTAAAATGTGCATTACACAGGACCTAAACTCATCAGCCTTGGATATAGTCACCAGTTCATCCTGTCAAAGCAGGTTTACTGCACAGTTGTTACACCAGGGATCAAGAATCTGAATCCCTTTTATTGTTATTGAGTTTGGTCACCCAATATAACAACAACAACAACAATAACAATCAACAATAATAATAATAATAATTACAGTGCGCAGCCCAGGCGTCATAGCTCACATGAGTTTACACATCAAAGCCAGCTATGAGGGAAATGCTGCTCCGACAAAAATTCCAGAAGACACCGTCAGATCATTCGTCCATTTTCTGCCGCGATCGGATGAAGTTGTCATTTTATTTTACGGTATGTTTTATTTTTATTATAGCTGTTGCCTACTGTAATAGGTAATGAGGATCCGAATAAACTCAGCTAATACAATAACATGCATATATGTGTGTTGGCTATAGAGTTCATATAATTATACGAACAGGATACAAATTGAATTGTGAGGTTAAAAAAACAACAACCCCTGCATCCAGCGAAAATGATTTCACACAGCGCGACGAGGCGCTGGATTGAGATGAGACTGACACTCCGGACAGCCAATAGATACTCACCATGCCGACCGACGAGCCAATCACCGTGGCCGCACCCGCCTACCTCAAGTGGAGGACGCCGAGCGTCGAGCACAGCAGCGGCAGCACCGGAGCTGTCCGTTCGACCCAAACCGGCGGCAACAACCGACGGTAGAAGGACGAGCACTGCCAGCAGCCACAGCAGCGGACTGTTCGCTGAAACAAGCTAACCGGAGGACACCGACCGACGGAACCCTCCGCCGAGGGCTCGTCCGCCGGCAGCCGGACGCGTCGTCACGTCCATCTGTGCTGACACTGGACACGGATCAGTTTGTGCTGAAACCTGTTGATGACAATTCGTGAAATCCGAGGAAAAGACGACTATGGAGACAGATAAGAGGCCCCAGCGAGGCTTGTTGGCAAGTGATGCCAACGATTCTGGATGAAAAGAGCGGTTCCGCAGATTGCTCACGGTTAGCCTGCTGATCTGAGGCTGCTTCAGGTGAGCGAGGCTCTGATTTCCGTCACATGACAGTGAACGCATCTCCATGCATCTTCATCTACTCTACATCATTAGTTCATCTCACACTGGCAGATGCTCACAGTGTCTGAGCTCTCACAGACAACTGAGACGCACCAACATCATGATTTTAAAACGTTTTCATCAAACATCCACGGCCTCCCGCGTCCATTCTGTTTGATACAGGTGAGAATAATCACTCCAGGCTGAGATGTCTTCACTGTCCTCCTGGGGGCAATTTTAGTCTTAATAGACATTTGCACCTGACAAAGCAGTTGCACAGGTGTAACTGAAATAGTGAAGACTGCTTTTCTTTTAGTTTCTTTCCGCAGACTGTCCATCATGTCAGAATGTGTGTGTGAGAGAGAGAATGGTTCATCATTCTAGACAATGTTCCTCAGGTGTATTGAGGGATGACTTATGATCTTATGGCTATCCAACCCTTTCAGGTATCATTATATCATAATCTTACAGCATTGAATGAATGACTTATAAAAGGTCCCTCTGATGGATCATGTGTGATTAGAACGCCTTACATGACTTCAAATGACCACAGGGTGATCAGGGTGATTATTTCATCACAGCACTAATTATCAGGTAATATCTAAAAAAGTGATGTCTTAAGTAAAATCAAGTTATTTATGTTGTGTTTAGTTTATGCTCTAACATTTTGTATTGAATGATCCATCATCAGCTTTGCCTCTCTCTTCTGTATATGCTTGTGTGGAACCAAACAACACAGTCAGTCTGTTCATTTATCAGGGTTTTTAGTTGATGATGACCTGTTTCCCAGTAACAAGTGATAGAGGTGAAGAGTGTTTGTATGAATCTACCCGTCACCTTTCCGGTCTCCTAAAACCACAGGTCACTGCCATTCCACAGAGCGCGTCACGGCTGCTCTCCATGGTGCTGAACACACTGACGTCAAGCTCCTGTTAGTTCAGGTTGATCTCCAGTGGCTGGACCAGTGAAATAACAACATAAAAACCTGTGGAGACGACCCTTTGTTTTAGTGCAAATCAGTATGAGTACGTGATGAAAATGTTTACATTAATGAATCAGCCACATTCTGCCTCAGTTTAACATATACTCATATGCAGTACAACTAACAGCGGATCTATAAAGGTACAAAACATTTAGTAACAGTTGTGTGGAACTGAAAAAAATAAAAATATTTTAAATGTACATACATTTTCAGGTATATGTAGTGATCCAGACCTGAGCTGATTCAACCCACAAACTAAAGCGGAGCTGTGAAGGAGGAGAACTCTTGTTTCTCTGGTTCTCATTCTTACTAAAACACTGGAGGTCCAGTTTGTTTGAGACCCCTTCTCCAAAGAGAAGGGGTCATACAAGGAGGAAACATGACAGGAAATAGAAGTATAAGTGGTTTTAGCTTGTAAATGTGTCTTCCCTGAAGTGGGCACGTTCCCTGCACTGGTCTCCATCCCCTCACCTGTCTGTGCAGGGATTAGTTTTGTCTGATGATTAAACCATTAGGTGATCAGACAGAGGAGGAACAAGGAGGAAGGAGAATATGTAAATGTGTTCATTTGCACCATACAAGAGGAGGTCATAGGTTAACTGGCGATGAGGCACGTTGGAAGGTTTTTGAAGCGCACCGATGATGGAAAAACAGCTCTGTGGAGTCCCCTTAAAGAAGAACTTCTTACTTCAAAGTCCATTTCATTACAAAAACAAGGAGCTCCCAGTTTCACCTGCAGAACATGCTGTTAGGAGTAGACACTCATTTCTCACAGAAACACCCAGCTAATAGTCATTTTAACCAGGCAACTTGGAGACTTCAACTTTGAGGATGTTTAGTAGCTGCAGTAGGTGTACTCTTTAGAACGATTCACCCCAGAGGCTTCTCACAGTTAAGGTATTCAATAAGTAGATAGCCAATCACGGCACAGATTAGTGCAATCCTCAGCACGTTCTCTGTAATCATCTTATCCTCTGGAACTGGTGGCTGTGTGAGTGTGTTGTCAGTGTTGCTTTCGAATTAGCAGAAGCTTGGTTGAGTCAAGTGGGATCAGTTTGTTTGAATGGAGATTTAAAGTCGCAACTGGCAATCATCATTTGTAGAAGACAAAGCAATAGTGTCAGCAGGTTTCACACCTCTACGATTATGATTTTGTGTCACATTGTTAACACAGCTTTTCCAAACAGGCTTTGTTTTACTTGGGAACCTGCACACTGAAACAAAATTATTGCACAGTCAGTTGTGAATTTGCTCTGTTGGATAACAGCCTGCATTCATTTGGTGTTCACCACGGTCCAGTTTAAACTTTTTTCTAACTCTGGCTTTGACCCTTCACATCAACCCACAGAATTTCTGTAGCGTTCGTTGGGTTTTACACTGTGTGTAAATTGTAAGACAACAGTTTAACGTCATTATAGCTCAACAAACAGGTCAGTTCCTAGTGGGGTTTATCATTTTGGCCTCAGCTGTGTAGTAAATTCAAACTAATAATGAAGCATTTGTGACATGAACTGATTCACAAGCGAGTTCTGAAGAAAGAAGCTGTTGATTGTCAGGAATAGCTCCTAGAAATCACAGCGGCTGCAATCGCTGACTCCACCTTTAATGTCTATGTGTGTGTTTGCAGGTGAGGATGGCCAAGGTGAAGCAGGTGGGTTTGCTGGCAGCCGGTTGTCAGCCCTGGAACAAAGACGTATGCGCTGCGAGTGGAGATCGATTCGCTTACTGTGCCACTCTCGCTATATACATTTACCAGGTAATTTGATCTCATCTTCCATAACTTGACAAACGTTGTTCATGTGGTTCAAACTCAAATCATCCTGCTGAGTCAGTTTTTAGTTCATATCTGCACGTTAGTCCTCCTTTTCTTGAACAGAGCGAACAATCTTTAATGTTTTCTTCTCCAAAATCTTCTGATTTCACCAAATAATGCAGCATTGTGTTTTTTTTTTTGCAGCTTGACCAGCAGTACAATGAATTCAAGTTGAGGTCCATCATGTCAGAACACAAGAAAACCATAACAGCCATCAGCTGGTGTCGTGACAACCCTGATCTGTTTGTGTCATCGTCTGCTGATAACCTGCTGATAGTGTGGAATGTAGCAGAACAAAAAGCTGTCGCAAGACTAGACAACACGAAAGGTAGATGGACGATCCCCGGCAGCTTTCAGAGGCACAGGGTGTGTAGCCGCTACATCTCCTCTTCCTTTCCCAGGTATCCCGGTGTCAGTCAGCTGGTGCTGGAACTCAGCCGACGGCGTAGCGTTCGTCTCTGAGCGCGGTCCACTGCACGTGTGGGTCTACGGGGGTCCTGATCCCGGGGTGACAATGCATAAAGAGGCGCACTCGTTCCTGTCGGATATCTGTCTGTTTAGATGGCACCCCACCAAGAAGGGCAAACTGGTGTTTGGACACACTGATGGAAGTCTGTCTGTTTTTCAGCCAGGTACGATTGATTCCCACGCATGTTCAAAAAAGAATGAACCCTCTGACCCTGAGCAGTTTGTGAGTTGTTTTTTTAACATTTTTTCATCATTGCTCCTGTACCATTTTTACTCAGTGTTAATGTCCTGTTCTTCTGTGGAATATCCCCTTCAGGGATAGACGGGTAGAATAGAATAGAATAGTAATATATATTGACATTATGTCAGTTGAACAGATGTCAGTTATCGTGGAAAAAAAGTTGATGTAATCAATAAAGGGATTATTTATATATTTTATGAATAATATATCTGAGTTATATCTCAGTTATTATAAAAATAATCAACATGTGCAACATAGGCCCACATGTGACATTAATATTGGAAAGAAGAGGGGTCTATGCTCTATGGTTCCATATTGTTCTCGGCCTTTCTTGTCTCACTCACCACACACCAGAATTTTGTGGTTTGTAGGATAAAATGACATAGAAGAGGTAAGATTAGATTGGAATAGTTACCTCCAGTGCTCTCACAGTGTACAAAACACTTTCTGTCCATGATGTGTGCTGTCATTTCTGAGATTTTTAAAAAGATTGTCGATGGGGTGGAGAGTCATCATTGAGGAGCTTCTCTTCAGGCGTGCATCTGTAATTCTGTTTTTTCTTGTGCAGGGAGTAAGAGTCAAAAGCACGTGTTGCGTCCAGAGTCTCTGGAGGGAACAGATGAAGAAGACCCAGTCAGTGCAATGGAGTGGGACCCGCTGTCAACTGATTATTTACTAGGTTGGACATATTATGTGTATAATGACAACTTTTACATTCTTATTGATGATTATACACAATTCTGTGACTTATCAGAAACCCCTCAGACACGATACGATGACAGTTTTCTCTCTCTCTCTCAGTGTCCAACCTCCATAACGGTATCAGGCTGGTGGACAGCGAAGCCTTGGCTTGTATCACATCCTTCTGCTTCCCGTCAGCCGCTGCGTCAGTGCAGTGTCTTGCCTGGGTCCCGTCTGCACCAGGCATGTTCATCACAGGAGGTAAAAACAAACACTCTGTATTTTCTGTGCGATCTGGATTCTCTCCTGCTGCGATGAGGTTTAAGATTATTGTCATCTCCCTGTGTCGTAACATGCTGCATAATTAGCAAAACGAACGTAGTAACCCAGACGGTTGTGGAGGAACACCATCAATATTAACAGTTTGTCTTATCTGTGTCTGTCAGACTCGCAGGTTGGAGTGTTGAGGATATGGAATGTGTCTCGCTCTACTCCTTTGGACAGCTTCAAACTGAAGAAGACAGGATTTCATGCTTTGCATGTCCTCAACTCCCCTCTGGAAAAGAAAGGTTAATAAACACAAACACAACAAACATAGAAGTGCTGTAAGTTGTCATCTCTCTGTCTACAGTTCAGTAGGAAAACTTCATCCTGAAGAATGTTTTCCTCTCTCGTTTTGACACCAGAGCATAAGAAGTCTAATATGTTTACATGAATGCAGGTTGGGTGTAAAGCAGCTATTCAAACACTGAGGAGCATCATGTCAGGAAAACTCTGTCTGTGACATGACACTGTCAGTCGGTCATGTCTGTCGTACCCCTCCTCCCTCCGCAGCTCAGAGTTCTGGTTCTCCTAGTAAAAGTCAGCACACCAGTTCCACCAGTGAAGCAGTCCCCCCCCCAACGCTGTCCCAGAACCAGTCCTTCTCTCTGCCCCCGGGCCACGCTGTCTGCTGTTTCATGGACGGTGGGGTGGGACTCTACGACATGGGGGCGAAAAAGTGGGACTTCCTGCGTGACCTGGTATTCTGAACAATGACCAAATGAAAGGACGTGCGCCTTCATCTATTCTGAGTTGCAGAATGTGATCATCTGTTTTCCTCCTCGTCCTCAGGGTCATGTAGAAACCATCTTTGACTGTAAGTTCAAGCCTGATGACCCTAACCTGCTGGCCACAGCTAGTTTTGATGGAACCATTAAAATCTGGGACACAAACACAATGACAGCTGTTCACACCTCCCCGGGCAACGAAGGAGTGGTGTACTCCCTCTCCTGGGCTCCAGGTATAATCAGCACTTTACACACACACATCCACACACGCGGTTGTTGACCTCCTGTGGGCGCTGTCATGTCTTGCAGGAGACCTGAACTGCATCGCGGGAGCCACATCTCGTAATGGAGCTTTCATCTGGGACGTCAGGAAAGGAAAGATCATCACTCGCTTTAATGAGGTTTCTGTTCCATTTTACTGCAGCATTGAAAAGAAGAGAATTAGGGTCATATTTGGATGGCAAAGGTGACGGGAGACAAACTTATGATGCTCTTACTGCTGAGGCACTGAATAACAGGCAGTCAGCCACCGTGGTGACCCTGACATAAACTGCTCCAACACATTTTCTCAGTGACACTCCCACATCAGATGGTTCCTCTGCCTCCCTTTAAGAGCCAGCTGCACTGTAAACACTTTGCTCTCTCTGCCTCCAGCATGGTAAAAATGGTATATTCTGTATATCATGGAGCCATAAGGATTCAAAGAGGATAGCTACCTGCAGTGGAGATGGATTCTGGTAAGTTCCTGGAAGAGTGGGTGTTTTTTTTTTTTTTTTCAAAATGAATTTATGAGGTCACTGATTTTTTTTTTTGTGTCTATTCATTCACAACAGCATAATCCGGACCATCGATGGTAAAATCCTTCATAAGTACAAACATCCGGCTGCTGTTTTCGGCTGTGACTGGAGCCAGAACAACAAGTGCGACCTCAACCCATCCACCATCGTTCTCAGTGTAGCATGTGAAATGTTCACAGGCCCGTTTTACAGACGCCGTTGACACTTTGCGGGATAAACACAGGTACACGTGATTCGTCCTTCTCTCTCTGTAGGGACATGATCGCCACCGGCTGCGAGGATAAGAACGTTCGCGTGTTCTACCTGGCTACCAGCTCGGACCAGCCGCTGAAGGTCTTCACTGGACACCTGGCGAAAGTGTTCCACGTGCGCTGGTCACCGCTGCGAGAGGGAATTCTGTGCTCTGGATCCGATGATGGGTGAGTCCCGTGTCATAGTGCAGGGATTACTGCAGTCCGTACAAATGAACGCCCCTTTTCTACTGTACGGTCGTGGCACAACTCGAATCCACTCGAAAAGGCTTCCTTCGCGTGTCCATCCGTTGATCGTTTTGGTTCCGATACTAAAATGTGTCATCTACAGATTACCGGCCTCTGATTGGTCACTAAAGAGAGAGGTACGTCCTAATCGCTACCGTCACCACAAAAATCCACCATCACTTATTGTCAGTGACACTGTGACCATTCTTGGTCTTCCTCTCCTCGTCTCATGATCAGTTTACATGGCTGATGTGCACACAAAAACACACCCTGGTCCATCATCACAGTCCAGGCCATTGTGTGTACGGTGGCCGATGACAATGTTCACAAAGAGCTGGACGCAGCGACCCACAGTGAGAAAGGAGATCAGGAGTTTCAAGCCGCGTTCGTCTCTGCTCTTCCCTCTCTCTCTTCTTTACAAAGCAAACAGCCAGTTCATCATCTCCTCCATGTTCTCCAATGTTTACGTGTCTGGAGCCAAACCAAGTCGAGTCCAGTCGAGTAGCTGGAACTGTGTAGTGGAAAAGTGACATAAGAAACTTTTCAGTGGGAGCAAATGATTCAGTCATTAGTTGTAAACGAGCATGAAGGGCTTAAATAAAAAAGTAAAGATGGATGTACTGTGTATATGCTGTACAAGGTGAAACATCAGCATGTTGATGAGTCAAAGGAGGAATGTGTGTGTGTCTCCGGACAGGACTGTTCGTATATGGGATTATACACAAGACGCGTGTATCAACGTGCTGAGTGGTCATTCAGCTCCAGTCAGAGGCTTAATGTGGAACACAGAGGTTCCATACCTGCTCATTTCAGGTAACTGTCACCAAGGTTTTGTCCTCCTTCTACATCGTTTGTTATTTCTTCTGTTCCTGTGTCCTGTTGAACGAGGTGTGTGATGGTATCTTACGCAGTAACTGTTGGTAGTGCAGTCCAGGCCCAGGGTCCTGATGTGTTTTCAGATTCTTTTTGAGTATTTGAGTCAAATCTATTGGAATATACTGTATATTAATGTGTTTCAGTTGTAGAGATTGATTGTTGCACAGTGAGTGCAGTTCAAAATCAATTGTCCAAAGTGGGAATTCATTCATATCCAGGATCACAACAAAGTTTGCTGGTATTTGGAAGTTATCCCAAATCAGACAGAACATTCATCTGAAAACATTTACAATTATTTTAAAGACGCTGGACAGTCACACCTCATGATACTTTCAGTACCAAAAGATGTACAAAGACATGACGATTTAAAAAAAGAAACGTGGCTACATGTAACAAAATATATGTAGAGATTTAATACTAGATATTAACCGAGAGAATGTGGTCCCATGCATGTTATAAATCCTTTCAATGTGTGTAAAGCTGTAGCCTTCAAGTCAAGTCAGATTTTAAATGAACAATAAATAATAAAAAACTAAACTAAACTACACTAAGATTCAACTGAAAGGAGCCTTTTATGTTGGGCAGTGAATTTGTCCACCAATTATCATAATGTTTCCAGGTCACGGTTCTTTCTCAGATGTACAAATGAACTTTATGGCTTTTGTGAACTCAATGAATCCTAATTTTTTCACAGGTTCTTGGGATTATACAATCAGAGTTTGGGACACCAGAGACGGTTCATGTCTTGATGCAGTATATGATCACGGAGCCGATGTCTATGGTAAGACCGCATGCGTCAAGTTAAATTGAATTCCGACTGCTGTGGACTCCAACCAGCGATAGGTTTTCAATGTCTCAACTTGACTTGGACTTGTCAGGACCTTTGCTCGCAGCGACTGCCCCACGTCTGTTACTGACTTCAGCCTTCCCCTGCTGCACGCAGGTTTAACATGTCATCAGAGCCGTCCGTTCACCATGGCGAGCTGCAGCAGAGACAGTACGGTCAGGCTGTGGTCTCTGACCCCACTCATCTCTCCCCTCCTGCTCAACATCCTGACCGACCAGCCCTGGGAGAAGATCATCGGAAACACCGGTATTCACTCCCTCCTCGTCCCTTGTGCCCAACGCCGTCTCATCCGTGTTGTCTGCGTCTTTGCAGACATAGCGATGGTCCCCGGCTCACTGCCGCTGCTGTGCGGTAAAGTCTCCAAGGACATCAAGCAGGAGCTGGATAAACTAAGTGTAGACGTCCGAGCCAGGAAACTACGCTGGTTCTCGGAATGCTTTTCGGTAACTACGTACGAAATACTTATCCCTCGTTGGTGGAATAACTGTGCCCAGAGCGTTGTGAGTTATCTGACAGGATCACGATCATCATGATCATCTGAGTTCACTAAACGTTTGTTCAGAGTGAAACTCATTTCAGCAGTTTGACGTAAGAGCAATGTTTTTACCCCCTTTGTGTGTTTGACATGTCCTTTCTATTAAGGAAGTGTGTCCTCATGCTCACTAATATTTGTCATGTTACTCAGGTGCCGTGTAGGATAGTAACAGTAAACCACGAGGCGATTTCGATTTCATACAGTTCCATTTGATTTCAAGGCCTGTGATGGAAACACCTGCAGGATATTATAAATCAGTTCAGCAAAATAATCAAATATATTCACAGCAAAAAAGTACAAAGCATTTTATACATATATAGAAAGTTGAATGAAAATGAAAATATAAACTTGACTAAATAATTATCAATAAATTAATTGTTTCACACTCTAATCCATCTTAACAAGTGACCCGTTTAGAGTAATACTAAAACACCTGAACTTGTATCCAGCAAGTTGTGGAACGCTGCAACTTGCTGGATTCAAGGATTCAGAATAACTTGAAAATGTTTGTGTGCGTGCGTGTGTCCGGACAGCCTCCAGGGGGCAGCAGTAACCTCTGGGACCTGGTGTCAGTCATCAGTGGTGAAGACGACTCTCTGCTGCCAAGCAGCTACAGCAAAGGAGTGATGCACATGAAACACCTGCTCAAGTTTAAAACAGTAAGACTCACACAGAAATGTACTGTCGAGCAATAACACAACAAAGCTCCCCCATGGCCCCCACGACCCCCACACCCCTTCTCCTCCTCCTCTTTTTTTGTAATGATAGGCCAGTTAGGACAGAAGCCCAAACCGCACACAGTGAAAATGAGAACAAACTTGGCCTTCGTAGCTGCTCTTGTCTCTCATGCCTCCCAAACACATGCTGTCCTCCATGAAACAGCACTACAAGCAGCTACAAAGTAGAAGAACTACTCTCTCATATTCTCTCATATTCATCTTAATACTATTCAACTATTCCGTCACCTGTATTATAAATATATTCAACTGCTGGTGTCTTGCTGTAGAAGTAGGTTGATTCCTTCCTTCCTGTTGTGTTCTCTGTCAGTCCGAGGCCCAGGAGCTCACCATAGTCAAGATGTCTAAGTTTGGAGGAGGGATCGGCGCTCCCAGCAAAGAAGAGCGTCTCAAAGAAGCAGCAGATATCCATCTGAGGCTGGGACAGATTCAGAGATACTGTGAACTGATGGTGGAGCTGGGGCAGGTGGGATATGTGTGTGTGTGTGTGTGTGTGTGTGTGTGTGTGTGTGTGTCAGTGGTCTGCACACAAGACAGCTCATACTTCATCACATTGTCACATTACTGACATGCACTAGATCGTTGAGGAGAGTGAGTAATGTCTGTCTCGTGCAGTGGGAGAAAGCGTTGTCTGTGGCGCCAGGAGTGTCAATGAAGTACTGGAAGAAACTCATGCAGAGGTAAGTCACTGGCTGGTTCCAGGGAGTCCGTGTAGGATTCAGAGCTGACACCCTGAGGACCAGCAACGAAAACATTCACAGATGAGGAGGAGTGAGCGCCATGAAATGTAGTTTGCCCCTACACCTTTATCATGTTGTTTTCCAAATGCACATGAGTAATAATGAATAATACAACACAATACTCCCTTCTACTTTGACTGGATCTCTGGATTTCCTTTACTTTGTACCCCCACTGAACATGTCACAACCTTTGTGTATCAGTAAGGTACACATTTTAAACATATGATATGTATATGTAATTACATTAAATTAGAATCAAAACCGCAAAAATATTGTATTTACATACAGAAAAAACATTTTGTGCCTTCAGTGAAAGTTCATCATCATCCTACATTTAATTCATGTATATTGGTCTTCCTTATTTCCCAGGAGAACTGACCAGCTCATGGCGGAAGATAATGATGATGCCATCCCATACTGCATCGCCACGGGAGACATAAAAAAACTTGTGTCGTTCTTCAGCGGCAGAGGACAACTGCCGGAGGCCTTACTCATAGCACAGGTACAGAGCTAGACGACAAGAAGCAGGCGGATGTCAGTGTAACTCAGTACAGACATGATTGCAGACATGCAACAGGAGACTGATGATGGGAACAACTTTATTTTCAGGGAGCGTGCGAGGGGAACATCCGTGCTCCTCAAAGCTCCTCGATCAACCACATGACGAATGATGTTGATAACAGACAACAATACCAAAGGTATGCACACACACACACACACACACACACACATACACTGTCCTCTGTCCTCAGACAGGATGGGGACACAACAGCTACAGCTATCAACATGCACATACTGTGTTTGTTCATTTGTCTTTATACACTCTCTGGTCAACCTTTTAAATATATGTCCAGTTCTTCTGATCTGTGTATCATTTTACATGTATTTATTATACTTTGGATACACTTTGTGTTTTACTTTTATTGTTTTTGTGCTGTTTCATGGTTTATGGAGAACTAAAGAACTATGTGGAGGGAACCCTCCCAAAGGATGAATACAATTCTGGTCCTATTTAACCCATCTAATCTACACACACGTATGAAATCCTCACATAAAATCCAGATACGACTGTACTGACATGTAGTACACAAACATCAGACCAAGTATGCACATGAAAGTCACTGGAAATGAATCTACAACTTTGAATTTAACGTGCAGCCAAACTGAAAACATCTCTAACACATTGTCACATTTCACAAGTGCTATTAAATAATCTCAGTATGCTTGAGTTTAATCCGGATCCCCCTCCCCACCCTACCCCCAGTCTCCTCCATAAGGTCTGTCGAGAACTAGCTGAGTGGTACTTCCAGGGAGGCTGCTCTGTCCTGGCAGCTTGCTGCCACCTGGCTGTCGACAACATTGAGGTACGTGAGTTTGTGTGTTGAGACCGCTGGCAACTTGTATCTGTGTGTCTGGTCAGTGTGCAGTCAACGTCAAAGAAATAGTCACAATTATCACGATTATTTTTAAATTTCCTAATTTTTTAAGTTGAACATTGCTCAGGCTCTGCACTGAAGACACACGCATTTTTGAACAAAATAATAATAATAATAATTTAAGACTCAAATATCGTTCATGTGAATCAGAGGCCACACCCCCCTGGCTCCGACACCCACCTCTCTCTCACTCACTCTCTCCTGCAGTGTCAAAGAGTGTGTGTGTGTCTGTGTGTGTGTGTGTGTGTTCAATACCTTGATATTGGTGCAGATGGATGTTTTCCTGAAGATGTAGTAGTCCTTTACTCCTTTTACTCGTGACTTTCTGGTGGCAGCTTTTGCAGGCAGGAAGTCAGTTGGTCATCACAACATCTACCAGGTCTGTGAGTTGGTGCTTAATAAGAAATTAAATTCAATTAGATTAAGAAGAAAACATGTGATGTGAGCATGTGATGTAAAGAAAACATTCACAGAAGGAGAAGATGGCGAGGAATACGGAAAGGAGACGTTTGTGTGGACGGACGAAAAGACACATCAAGGCAACACAGGGATCCGCCATTGTTGTTTGTGGGCGGGGTTAGCGCATGCTGATCGGGGAGGAGGTCACCTGGTTTCTGACATGGTCGTATTCGCGCCACAACGCTGATTCATGTTCATGTTCATCAAACACCTGAAGTCGTCTCTGAGGACGTCTCTGAGTCATGTTTGATTTACCTATTAAAGTACGACTGACATCTGAAATGTTGCTTCTCAGCTCGGAGGCGTCTTCAGGTCTAAGTCACTGTTTCCTCTGAGGGTGGTCATAACAAATCATGAGTACCATTAGCGTCATATCGTTGATGTACCATCGTACGTACGTGAATGATCAATGCAGTGGTGATGTTGTGTTACAGTTAGCCATGTCCACTCTGATCCGAGGGAACGAACTGGAGTTGGCTGCGTGTGTGGGCACGGTTCTCGGAGACGCGGCCAATCAGACCACCACCTACTGCCTCCAGCTCCTGGGCAGGAAGTACATGAGCACCTCTTCATGGTGAATCCACGCACACACAAAATGGTTGAACCCGCTTGCCACTTTTCCTACACACAGCTCCGGCAAAACTCGACTCGGCTTTTTTTTTTTTCTGCGTGATAGTACCTGGTGGTACCTGCTGCTCTTTTTGGTTCCTCCTCTGGTTCCAGTCGAGATGAGGTGACACTAAAACCTGACGTCTACAGGTCACCGGCCTCTCAGTGGTCAATAGAGAGAGAAGCGCTACGTCAGCACAAGAATCAACCGGCAAAACGCCTCGTGGGGGTTATTTAACGTGGCGTTACTAAAAATACACTGTGGTTTGCCAACGAAGTACAGACATCTGTGTTGTGTTGTGTGGGGAGAACGCACAGAATGATGACTGTGACCCACGAGAAAGTCAAGCCGGTTTCCTCTCTGTAGTATCGTGTCTCTTCTTTTTGTCTGAGCAGAGTTGGAACTCTATAGTGGAAAAGTGTCACATTACTCTGTCGCCACCCTTCATGTGTCACTCTGCTAAAGAGTCTTTACTTATATCTTTTTATATATGAATGATTTGAAGTTGTTGAGCCGAGTGTTTCATTCTACAGATGTAGTCGCTCCGTTTAAACCCTCCAGCGCTCAGTGAACAAGGGTTGTCCATGCAAAGTCCATCTTCATCCTGACTGTGTTCACATCCCAGGGTGCTATCGGCCGACCTGCTGAGAATGATTCCAGACAATGACATCTTATTGGCTAAGCTGTGTGCCTTTTACCCCGGAAGTCACTCAGAAATCGACCAGTTCCATGAAAGAGTAAGTCGACTGTCGTCGGACCTCGTTTTAGCTTCGTCAAAGGCCTAAATGTTCATTTGATTCATGACTCAGTGCTGTTTGTCATTCAAGTGCGGTCTTCCCTCACTGGAGGAGTGTGCGGCTTTGGCAGAGGAAAGCATGTCCGACGGAGATCTGTTTTCAGCCGTTAAATTCCATCTGCTGAGTTCTGAACCTGAGAAAGCTCTTCAGATAGGAATAGCTCACGTCAAAGGTATCGGCAGTTCCGTGGACCTTCCACCATGTTTGTGATTTACAGAGGTTTCCTCGTGACTGTTGTTTCATTTGAATTTGAATGTTCCCTCGTGTGTATAGTGAACTTAGAGCTCTGACTTTCCTTCAGATGTGCGTGGGTGTAAGTGGATTCAGTAATGATCAGTAGATCTGTGTCCTCCTCTCCAGAGCAGCTGACTGGACCTGACTGGACAGTGGATCATGTTCAGCCCATCCTGGACCTGATGTCTCACATCAGAACTGAGCGTCTCATCATGGCCAAACTGACTGAGTAAAACAATTATTACTACTACTACATTACTGTCTAGCTATCATATGTATATGTGTACACACTGTCTAACTTTGTGTGTGTGTGTGTGTGTGTGTGTGCAGAGCCCGCAGTGAGCTGTTGATCCTCTGTGGTTACATTGGCGGTCTACAGGCCATTAGAAGGGAGTACTCCACTATTGTACCAGCACTCTATGAGTACACCAGGTAGAAGATGCACACACCTGCGTCAACACACATTTACAGCATAGTAAAGGTGTAACGACATGTAACATGTAACACGGTGTACAACGTGTACAGGTATCATTTGTATCAAGTCAGCATGTTGTTAGAATAATCTCTATTTCATTTTGTGTTTTCCACCTTTCGACGCAGTGTTTCCCCTACTATCATCTCACGGCAGCTATCAAACTCTGTTGCGTCACGCACATACGCTACCCATAGTCTCAGAGTACAGTACCCCAC
>CAAKHB010005410.1:97913-107955 GCA_901007665.1 Aeoliscus strigatus
GGATGTTCCTGACTTTGGATCGTAAAAAAAAAAAATCAATGAAGCTGTTGCATCGCTCCTCTGTGGCTTCAGGGGATGATGGTCGATTGGGGAAAAGAGCTAGTTGGAGTCTGACTGGCCGTCCCTCAGGGACTTGGAATCAGCCCTTTCATGGTCACAGAAGGGACGTTTGTGGACAGTAAGTCTGGTCTATAAGTGCCGTTTAAGGACATGGCCACTGGTTTTCATTTTCCACCAATCCCCCTGTGTGAACCAGGGGGAAGAGCGTTCACAACTGACCTAATGTGCCTTGATGAGCATGGAAGTCACACTGGCCAGGGAGGTGTTCCACCAATTCATCTATTGTTGTGGGGGCTGGGCAGATGGTGCTTTGGAAGATAGTAAAAAGGGAGGCTGGGTCAAAATTTGGTGCTTGGGTCTGTTGGGTCCAAGAAATGTGAGGACCTCGAGGCTGGTGAGTGCGCTGCACTCCTTCAGAGGAACTGCACCCATCGGTCGGTTTGTGTAGACGACCCAGGAGGTTGAGGCTCAGTGTGGTGGACACGAAAAAAAGAGGATAAATGGTAAAAAAAATGTGGGCCCCAAAGCAAATAGGAGGCATGACCATCGGGTTTGACATTGGTTTACTCCAAGGAGATCTGGAGAGAAGTGCACAAAAGGTGTGGTATGCCTCATTAAAAACATCTAAAACAAATCCCTGCCTCACTATGGAATAACCCTGTGACTGTGTGTTACCCAGAGTGAGAAGAAGTACACGTGTACTCATGACAGCAACTGCTCAAGGCTGATTAACAAACCAGGAAGTTACGGTAAAGACTCTCTCTCTCTCTCTCTTTTCTGTCTCTTATTTCACCTTAACAGTACTGCATGAAAACAATGTTTTGTATGATTTGTGTAGCACATGTGTGTTTTAACTTCCGATGACATAAAGCCCTTACTCCTGCTCAGGGATTCTTACGGGGAAGTGTGTTACTTTCAACTCTACTGTGAAGACTTGTGAAATAAAAGGATGGTGTCCTGCCGAGATCGACACCATCAAGACGTAAGACGATGCAGTTCACAGATTGGGATGAACATAAAACCAAACAGTGCTGCTGTATGTCTGTATGTCTGTACGTCTGTACGTTGTTTCCCTTTGTCCTTTAGTACACCAATGATGGAGGTGGAAAATTTTACCATTTTCATCAAGAACAGCATACGTTTTCCGACCTTCAACTACACCAAGTACGTCAGTGACCGTTCCAACCTCATCGTCTGAGATGAACTCATGCTGTTTGTGTGTTGTCTGTGCAGAGGGAACTTTCTCCCCAACATCTCGGACAGTTACATTAAAAAATGCAACTTTGACTTGGTCAACAACACCTACTGCCCTATCTTCAGAGTGGGGGACGTAGTCCACCTCGCACGGCAGAACTTCACTAAACTGGCGGCCACGGTAAAAATCACGTTTTGCACGTAACCCTGTGAGCTCTGAGATGTTGTTCCAACAAAGACAAATGTTATACTTGTCTTACACCAGGGAGGAGTGATAGGAATAAAGATTGGCTGGATGTGTGATCTGGACAAATCAGACGACCAGTGTAACCCTTCCTACTCGTTCACCAGACTGGACGCCATGTCTCAGAAGAACGTGGTCTCACCTGGTTACAATTTCAGGTATTTGGGCTTCATGCTGAATCTGCTTTGTCGCTCTGGGCCTCGGGTTGACGTTCTGATTGGTTTTACCATACAAAGGTGGTGTTGGTGGTCCTCTTGCTCCACGTCTATGACTACCTCCGCTGCTGCTTTGGAGGGGGGTGGGGGTGGGGTGGAGGGAGGGGGTCTAAAAAAAACATCGTATTGACAGTTGATACTGATATAAGTATGGTGTCATGAGAATACAATGAATATCATGAAAAGTGTTGAAGTAATTCATTCTGTGTTCATTCTGTTTTATAGGTTTGCTAAATACTATAAGATGAAGAATGGAACTGACTACCGAACACTGGTCAAAGCCTACGCTATTAGATTTGATGTTCTTGTGAACGGGAATGTGAGTATAGTGCACGATCTATCTATCTATCTAACTGTCTGTCTGTCTGTCTTCATTTGCTGTTAAATTCATTAAAAACTTGTTCCCTTGTAGGCAGGAAAATTCAACATGATTCCCACACTCATCAATATGGTGGCAGCCTTCACTTCAGTGGGAGTGGTGAGTGTCGAGTTCCAGTCTTGAGTTCGACTGTATGTTTTTCACTGATACGCCAAGTTCCTGGTTGGTTATAATGAATGATGTCTGAATTCATATAATGCACCATGAGAAGAGAGGGAACTTGTTGGGAGAAACACAGATGGATATTGTACACAACATGTGACAGAGACCACAGCTGATTCTAGAAGTGTCTCTGTCTGAACTTGAACCTGACTTTTACCTCTGATAAGGGGGTTGTGTTTTCATCCTCATTTCTTTATTTTGTCAGCAACTTAATAAAAAACCCTTCTGTCCAGATTCTAATCATTTTTGCGAGACATTTCTTTTCTGACAATCTAGAGTTTTGAATGTATTATATTACATATAACCAAGGGACAGATGTAACCAAACAGGAGCCACTACTGGAGAGAGACCAAGATTCACCAGTGAGCTGGGCGTCTCTGAGCAGATACTTGGATACATAACTGTTCCATCTTTGTAATGGTAGAAGTATTGTTGTATTTGAATTGTCTCACAATCAGTGTTTCTGACAAACAAGTTGAACGGTTGTTCGTACATATGTAACCGTAACGGAGGCGTCTTCGTTTTAGGGAACAGTTCTCTGTGACATCATACTGCTGAACTTCCTGAAAGGAGCAGAGCAGTACAAGGCCAAGAAATTTGAAGAGGTAAGACACATCGATACAGGTACAGAATGATAGATTGGAACGGAACATTAGTATTTGGTGCCCCTGTGCTGACGTTCAGTTTGTCAGTGTATGGGGTCTACATGAGCACTTCCTAAACCAGAATACATGAAGTCCGCAAAAGAAATTTAAATACAATAAAATATTTGATGTATTTCCAACTCTCCAGCTGTACCTGTCTACTTTGTACACACTACAGGTTTCAGACACTCCACTGGATTTCCAAAGCAACAGACTATATCACTCCCAGCTGTCGCTCAGACACAATGATATGCACACGTCCTGTGATGTAGGATCTTTTACGATTGAACATTACCGCTGATGCCTGGGATCAGCAGCCAGAGGGAAGAAAGTCACCTTCAGAAATCCTGTTTGGTTTCTCTGAGGTTGTGAAGGCTGCTGTCTTTATACAATACCTACAATTAACTCTATTAGAAAAATTAAATGATTAAAACATGTGTAGCATGGCTGATGTCGGTCATTTAAAGGAATGTGTTTGCCTGCTGTGTACTGTCATGACTGTATACAGTAATAAACAATAAAAACAGTTCACTCACCCGACCCTCTAATAATTCAACTGGGTACGCGTTTGTTGTGTTTCTAGCTGTGTCAAGGTGTTGTTGCAGTCTTGCAAATGTAATCCAGTACGGTTGAGTGGGTGAAGGTGAATCTGTAAGACCCACCAGCACCCACAAACACCACGTACACACACAGATACACACACAGGGATCTGACGCCGTTACAATATTTCTGCCGCGAAGGCTTCGGGACTTGGGGTTTGGGTTTCACGCACACACACACACACACGCACACAGACGCAAACACACAAACACAGACATGCGCACACACAAACAGGGCAAGGACGAGGGTAAAGTAAACAACAAAGACACAATAACTGATCTCGGAGAAGCACTTCCATGTCTGCTGAGCAAACACAAACCTCCAAAACATGTCTGTGAAGGTATCATGGTATCTCAGCAAAAAAAACTCAAAAATATGATATAAAATATGATATATTGTGTGCGCATAGACTTTTCGGACGTCCGTTTTGACTCCGTGCAGACCTCTGCGGAGTCCGCGCCGCCCGAGTATGTTTGGGCCTCATGGAAACCAGAGGAATCCATCAACACCTCAGTCGACCCTGGAGAGCCCCATCTCCAGGCCTATTGGACGGTTTTAACTAGATCATTACTTAATCGTTTCAAAACGGTGTCCATGTATAAACCAATGCCTAAAGAACAAGTACAGAATTGGACAATGGCATCAGTGATGGAAGAGGTAGAAGTGGAATTAAAGGAACAAACAGTGAGTGAGACCTTTCGTTACCGTTGAGGTAAATGGAGCATGTGCGTTTTAATTTGACAACTCTCTCTCTCTCTCTCTCTCTCTCTCTCTCAACCTTAGTAACCACTGCTCGGCCATCGACCATCTTGTAGAAGGAGGTTTAACCTTTTCTCCATCTCTTACTGGAGATTAGGTTCATAATGGTGTTTGACAATGTGTCTCTCCAGATGCGTAAGTAAATCTTCTTGTCAATCAAATTCATCAGGGGAATCGGGGGAATGGATGTTTGAATGAATTCGATGCTGGATTATCATATTACACCATTATCATCACAAATGTCCTGGTGATACACGTGACCCCTTCATTGTTTTTTGACTTTGTTCTACTGTGTTCATGTGCTAAAGCTACATCACAAACATTCATTGCTTGTTCTGTGAAATCTTTTCTTTTAGAGGAGTGCAGACAGAAATATAGAATATTATGCTAAAAATACATTACAATCAAAATGTTTTTGTTAATAATCTGAAAACAACTTTGTGAATCACTAACATAAAATCCAAGCAGACACGACAGAGTTATACAGGATATCAGATGTAAACAAGATATAGAAGTAAAAGGCAATGGTAAATACTTAAACACAGGCAGCGTGTTTAAGTCTGCAGTTGTGAATTAAAAGCTCAGCCGTCAAGTTTCATGTTAGAAATACTTATTGCACTGAGGACGAAGGAGTTTTTTTAAGTATTTGTAGTTGCCAGAGGAGGTCATTGAGCCTGTACTGATTCTGCGTTTAATGGTGTTCCAGTGAGTGAGAGGCATAACGGAACCGTGTTCTTGGACAAGCCGTGGCCCGACGCACAGAAGTGGCTGCTGGTGACTGTGTTGGGACTGGAGGTGGCTATGGGAGTGGTGGGGAACTGTCTGGTTCTGCTGGTCAAAGTTACGGTACGTTGCTAAGCTTGTGTAATGATGGCTTTGGAGGAAGTGAAAAGAGTCGGCAAACCTTCGTTTGTCCAGATCAAGGTCATTTATAT
Organism: Aeoliscus strigatus; assembly: GCA_901007665.1. Classification (NCBI taxonomy): domain Eukaryota; kingdom Metazoa; phylum Chordata; class Actinopteri; order Syngnathiformes; family Centriscidae; genus Aeoliscus; species Aeoliscus strigatus. The sequence continues at coordinate 103,106 of CAAKHB010005410.1, forward strand.
TACTACTGAGGGTTCGGGCACTCTTCATGTGAAACTCTGTCCCACTGGTTTCACTCGCAGCCGCGTGAAATCTAATCAGTACAAATCACAAACCAACGGTAAAGCAAAAAAAAAAAAAAATGAAGTGACTGCGCTTGATGTTCCGCTGTCCTTCTCTGAGTCGACACACTCAGTGTGTGAAAAACAGACACAGGATGTTTTCTCCTATGTTCACTCTGTTGTTTTCTTTTCAGTGCAGGGGTCAGTTCAGCTGCCACTACTGGGTTCCGTTCTTCAGTCTCACCGCGTCAGATTTGGGTACTCACACACGGCTGGACTCCAACTCTTCCATCCACACGTTCCTTTTTCTTGTCATGTCACATCCAGGAGTGATTCAGGGTACATGATTTCTAACGATAAACCTCGTTCTGAAGGCTGCTCTCTGCTCATCATCTCTGGCTCCCTGTTGGCCTTGCTGACAGGAGGTCAAAGGTCCCCGTGGTGTGAGGTCGTCAGCCTACTGAAGTTTGCCTTCATCACCTCGTCCATAGGGAGCATAGGTAACACGCACACACACACACACACACACACACATACACACACCTGTCCCTCTGCAGGCTGCTGCAGGCTGAGCCACACCCACCTCCACTCGGCCCTATCTCACAGTGAATACTTCCAGGATCCACTATATGATCTGGGTCATCTCAGAGGACTGGTTGGGAGCAGCCACACATGCACAGAACACCACACCTGCACATACGGCAACAAGAAGTGTTTGTTTGTTTTCAAATGTGCCGTATAAATAAATGTGACCGTTGACACACCCCACCCGTCCCACATGTCCTTACATGCAGCCATTTCCATGGTTCCCTTTCTGCAGCCGTCCTCTGTGTGCAGCGGCTGATCGGCGTCATCTCCTCAGGAAGTGCTCTCTTTGTCGTCATGGTGACAGCGTGCATGGCTTCCTGGGTGACAGGGCTGGTGTTTGGCAGTGTGCCTGTTGTTTACGCCTGGATCCGGTAGGTTCCTGGCTTGGTTTCCTTGGAGAGAGCTGCAGGTTGTAACGTGCTGGTGCGTGTGTTCGTCTGTTTCAGCTACGACCCTGCAGAGATGCTGTGCGCCGTCTTCTGGGAGAGCAGCTACTCAGACATGCTGGTCTATATCGTCTGTGCTTTTTCCGTCTGCATTTTTCTCCCCCTCCTTCTCATCCTTGTCTGTTCTGTGCTGAGCGCCGTCGGCTGCTGCAGGAAGTGCAGCAGGTAAACTGAGAAAACACGGCGTCCGATGTGACACGTCAGAGGAGAACATTTCTGATTCAAGTGGATTCAGAATGTCTCTTTGATGTGAACATCATTCTGTATTTCGTGTCAATCTGCTCATCTTCAATATTTCCAGTTAAACGGATTTTCATTCGGACGCAGTGTGTCTGTTTGACTCCAGTACTTCCTGCCTCACATTAAACCTAGGACCACACGTCAGGAGGCGACATGGAGTCAGGAGAAAGTTCTGTCATCTCCTCAGTTAGTTTAGAAACCCAGTCATGGAGTGGAGTCACAGCTGGAGCTCTGTCAGCCTCTAACTGTCTCTCTTCATCGTTTGCGGTGTCTCAGCGAGGATGAAGCGGATCTTTCTGCGGTCACTCCTCTTTTGGTGTCGTCCTTCATCCTCTGCTACACTCCTTTTGCTGTGTCCGAGGTGACGCCCCACACAACAGCATCTTCTTCCACGTGTTCCCATAACTCCTCCATCTAACTCTTTGTTTCTGTGTCTCCACTGACCCATCAGCTGATCCTGCTGGGCAGGTGGGACCTCTCCCCAGCACCCGACTGGCTCAGAACGTTGTCATCGGTGATGTCGTATCTGGCTTGTGGTCTGAACCCTCTTATATACTGCTCCAATCAGGAATTCCGGCAGGCAGGTCTGGGAATGCTGTGGACCAAGAGGAAAGCAGCGTCAGTGGTTGTACTCACTGCTTTTAGTGAGCGTCCTGTGTGAACGGTCAGACGTGTTCCCTCCTGAAACATGACATTTCTTCCTTATCGACTCCTTTTCAAAGAGCTGTAGGTTTATTAGGATTGTCTGAAAGCTGTTGAACTCAACTGAGTAGGGGCAAATAAGTAGAGGATCTACAAGGGTGCAAAACATTTAGTGACAGGTGTCTGGAACCGAGAGACATATCTCACTTTATAATTAAAACAACTTCAGGATATACAACTTATTTTAAATTTGCATCCATTTCCACCATTCAGTGATCCAGACCACTTGATTCATCACACAAATTCAAGTGGAGCCATGAAGGAAGAAAAATCCTTTATCTCTGCTATCTCTCTAACACTGTACCAGTTACTTCTATTGACAAATGTCAGTTGATGTTTTACACTGTTTGTGACTTTCACTCCTTGTAAATTCATCCTGGGTGCCAGATTGGACCCCCATGTGGGCCACTTATGACCCACGGGCCACATGCTTCATACAATCTGTTCAGAGCTGTACAAATAAAATCTGAGGGATATATGTGAACACTGTTCACAATGTGTGTGAGTCTCAAGCTCACCTGAGTGTTCCTTCTATTCTGTTGCCAATGAGCTTCCACAAATACTTCAGGGACAAATTTTCTCAAAGTTTACAAAAAGGACCCAGAACTGCCAGAACTTGTTACACCAGAAGAGTTCAAAAGTGTAAAACTTCAGATGATGAAACCAGGTCTGCACTAGACTGATGGTTGACGTGAATGTCTCTTAATGTGTAACTGTGCCTTTGCTGCCTTATCAGCCAGGACGCTCTAGTATAGGAGGTTTTTAATCAATGATACTTACCGGATGAAATAAAGGACATGAATGAGAAAAACATCAAGGAAGTCAAAGTATAAACAAACTGCAGTAAAAATATGTTTTTATTTTTCTGTCACCCCCCCATTCATCCAATATTATTTCATCTGTACGTTACATATTTACATCATCATTCAAGGCCCTTCACAAAATCATTAGAAATCCATTCACAGCAGAAAATATGTACAAAACCCGCTTTGCCCTGCAAAAATAAAATGAAAAGAAGTCACTTTTTCATTTGTTCAACAACCTGGCCTTCTGGTTCCTTCGCTGGTTCCTTCCTGTCCGACTGTCAGGTAGTTTGAGTCACAGTCAGAGGGTCAGAAGATGAACGACATGTCAGGTTTAAGGTCAGTATGAGCACTGGACTTGAACAGTGACATAAACCTGGAGTGTTTCTGCTCCTAAAATATAAATAACAGTCAGGGGATTTTATCAAAGAAAAAAAATCTCAATCAGTTGAGTTGGTGGAGTTGGAGGAGTAAAAGAGGGAGTGAATGATCCTTGTTCCTTTTAAACTTTACTCTTTCTTTGAAGATTTCTCCTCTCAGGAGTGTTTGAAGAAACTCTGGAGTGCAAACAATTGTTCAGGACGAATGAGCGTTTGGAGTAGAAACCAGAAACACTGTGATCCCCCAGTAGATGTGTCCGAAAAATCAAGTTTGTTTGTTTCAGTGCGGTGATGGTTCAACCATCCAACGTGGAGTAAGAAAAGCTCGGCTTTAGAAAACACCCAAGAACACAAACAGACGGTTTCCTGGAGCTTCGACACAAGATGTTCATCTGGAACAGAGGTCGCTCCTGTGGCTCGTTAGCCGACAACCAATCAGTGACCAGTCTTTGGAGGACAGACGCCTCTCATCTTATTCTGGGCGTCGCCACGGTCCAATGTCTCTTAGATGCCTTTCCTCATTACACAGCTACAATGTTGTTCATTTCCCATCTCTGAGTGGTTTTACTGGTGTCACAGTCTGATATGAAAACTTTGTGGAGGAGGTCTGAGCGGTCCAGACATTTGCCTGTTGGAAGAACATACATGTTCACTACATACATACATACATACATACTATACTACTAGTGTCTGTGAAGGTTCTCAGTCACCCAGGTGACAGCAACTTTAGATCGTAGGTAAGTTTGAAGGAGAAAAAGACATTTGTGAGCAGAAGATGAAGTCACAGTGACCAACTGACATTAACACACACACACAATTACCTGTTGGTACATGAGTGAAGCGATGGAGCTCCTGGATGTACGAGAAAGACAGAGGGTGTGGTTAACTGCAGGTCTGTGCACGTCGCCACACGTCAGCAGCGTGTCTCACCTTAAAGTACTTCCACTCATTGTGCTGGTTCTGGTCACAGTGTGTGATGATGACAGCAGAGTTTTCAGCTCCTCTCGTCAGACACTGGTCGTACTGCATCAGCTGGTTGGCTTCATTTATACGGAACAACTACACACGCGCGCACACACACACACACATCAGAGCAAATGAGATGCTTCACCTCGTACAGTGTTAGTACACAGATGTTTATAGGCCTCTTGTACAGTTGAATTTTATCTGAAAACATCTGCTTAACCTGAAATCACATATTTACCCCATGTGACTGAGTCATGTGATTGAGTCATGTGACTGATCTGTTTCCTCCACTTCATTTACCTGGTTTCCTCCCATTCGGTGACAAGGTCCGATTTCCACATTACCTCCATTGGTATGTCCCATGCTGTCAATACAATAACTGGTCTCAAAGCCCCGAATCTAAACACACACACACACACACACACACAATGTATAATTTTTACATACATAAATCTGTTTCTACCCGTGATCCGTAACTGGATTAAGCGGAAGAAAATTAATGAATGAATAAATCTGTTTCTTATAGAATTGATAGAATTCAACCACTGAGTGAATGAGTGAGTGAGTGAGTGTGTGTGTGTGTGTGTGTGTGTGTGCGCACCTCTCCCCAGTCCACATTTTTTGGAGGCAGTGGGTAGTTTAGTGGAATGTCGTAGGCGATTTCCTCCATGAACCATTTGAAGCTC
>CAAKHB010005410.1:115758-127329 GCA_901007665.1 Aeoliscus strigatus
ACTACAGCTGACAGTAACAGTGGTATCACCTGTACTACAGGTGTCAGTAACAGTGGTATCACCTGTACTACAGGTGTCAGTAACAGTGGTATCACCTGTACTACAGCTGACAGTAACAGTGGTATCACCTGTACTACAGCTGACAGTAACAGTGGTATCACCTGTACTACAGGTGTCAGTGGTCTCCGTCCACTAACACATCACCCGGTGTCGGTCTTTTATTCCAGCGACTCACCCGTTTTTCATAAAGGCTGTCGGTGTTGGGGTTTGTCCACAGAGAAGACCAGAGCAACAACAGGCCAATAAACACCCCGACGACCATTAAGCCCCGCAGAATGAATCCGACTTTGAGCCTCATGTTGACGGCTGTCCCGGAGAGCAGGCTGCCGGCTAACCGGCCGCAGGTGACGTTAGCTGGGCTGCTAGCAGTGGAACTAGCTGCTGCTGCTGCTGCTGCTGCTAACTTGACGACAGTGTGAAAACTCGACGAGTCCAACTGTGTGAATAAGCCACTTAATCCTCCATCCGTCTGCTGCTCTTTTCTTACAACCCGTCCACCGCTTGTCACACTTTAACCTGCTGCTGCCGCAGCCACTCTTCAGCTCTCAGCTAACAGTTGGGCGCTCTTGAGTTCACAGCTCTCAGCTCTCAGCTCTCAGCTAACAGCTAACAGCTAACAGCTAACAGCTAACAGCTAGTAGCTCGCTGCTAAATGAACAGTCGCACTCACACTCGCCCTGCGCCTTCCTTATGTAGCAAACACAGCGATCGGGCGGTACCCAAAAGGAGGTCGGCGGACCCTTCATGGGTCCTCCATCCTCTGCAGCATGTAATAGCTTACGACAATCACAATCGGAACACAGAAAAAAATAAATGTCAAAAAATGCACCAGAAATAATAATAATAATAATAAGAATAATAATAATAATAATAATAATAATAATAATAATAATAATAATAATAATAATAATAATAATAATAATAATTATTATTATTATTTTTGTATAGCTTGTATAGCACCTTTCATACACACATGCAGCTCAACGTGCTTTACAATAAAATAGTTAAGAGACATTAACACAGGCACGAAACAACAGGAAATATTTCAAGACATTAAAACAGTATTAAAAAGGTGCACACATAGTTAAAAGCGAGTGTAAAAAAGTACGTTTTAAGCTTTATCTTAAAAACACCCAAAGAACTGGTTTCCTTGATGTCTGCACCAAGTGTGTTCCACAGCTTTGGACAATAGCGAACCCTGCATCTCCAACTTTTTTTGTGGCTTTTGCTGGGAACGTCTAGGAAACCAGCAGCCGACGAACGCAGTGTCCATGTGGGGGAATAGTGACGAAGGGAGTTAATGGTAAAACTTGGTCCTCTACTACTAAGGGCTCTGAAAATTCCAAATTTGACAGCAAGCCAATGCAGAGCAGCCAATACTTGAAGAAAAGTCGGATCATCATGTATTTATTGCTAGACAGTTAGTGAGGGAGTCTACAGCTGCTGTCTCCATTAGCTCAGCAGAGATGTAGTTGTGTCATCTGTGCAGCTGTGGAAACAAACATTGTGCTTTCTAATGATGTCACCAAGTAACAGCATGTAGAGAAAGAATAAGAGTGAGCCGAGGCGGCTGCCTTGTGCAACACCATAACAGATGTCATATTTCTCAGATCCGTGATCTCCAAGGCTGACAAAGAACTGTCTCTCCTTGAGGTATGTCCTGAACCAGTTTAACACACACCTAGAAAGACCAACCAACCGTTCCAGAGAAGTTATCAGAGTAATGAGTAACCATGAGTAATCATGGCCAATGGTGTCAAATGCTGTACTTGCATCCAAGAGGACAAGCATTGTGGACTGGTGGGGCCAGTGTGGAGCAGCTAGAAGAGCTCCCCAAGACTCAAATGAACTCATCATACTGTACAATTTTGCGTCCGTCTGATCAATGAAGAGCCTTCTTTTAAAAATCTCCCCTTTAGCTAAGTGTCAAAGAGCACACAGTGATGGTCAGACACAGAAACAGAAACATTGTCAATGTTCAACCCAGATGACATCACTACATCCATTGAGTTATCAATGCCGATGTGTGGCTTCATTTACATGTTGGGTCAGTTCAAAGCTGTCTAGCAGATAAAATGCAGTTCCATAGCTTTGGTATCATTCTTCAGTCAGATCTCTCAGATCGGTCCAACAGTGTGATGATGAGCACTGGCCAATCTCCGCTGAGCTCCAGTGCAAGATATTCAAATGTCAATGTCTTTAGCCACAAACGGCTTGGAAACTATGCAATCCCTTCCTGTGTGTTTTTGTTTTGTCTAATGAACTGATAAATGTTATAGTTTGGAGGACAAGCCTCTATCACTGTTGCTGCACCAGTACTGCTGGTCATCCAGGTTTCAAGTAAAAAAAAAAGGTTTGATGTTCTGTTTTGTCCTTATCTTTCTGTTGTCCCTGTGTTGCCCAGAAAGAACAGAGAGATGACACAGGAAGAGAAATAGATTTGAGGCAAACAATTTAACGCCTGACTTGTTGAGATGAAGACCATCATCCTTGAAAAAAAAATTCTTTGGTCCCAGAAAAAGCTGAAATCATTTCATAGACTTTGCCTGCACCATCCATTCATTTCCACAATCACCTCTAAATGGTGAATTTTATTTTCTAGGATAGCAATTTTCTGTAAAACTTTTCTTCCTTGTGCAAATCTTTGTTGATAAAAAATATGACATCTTTCACAATCAGTGTGAATAGGCGGTGTGTGATAAGTAGAAGGAAAAACAAGAATGGAGGTTAAGCTGGGAGCAAGCAGTATTTAGTTATACTGCTGTAATTTAGTATATTTGTGAAATTGGAAATTTGTAAATTTAGCTATGCATATATTTTTACAATCCTTTAGCTGGTAAAATTTGTCAGAATGAGTCATCATATTTACATTGTAAAGAGGATTAAAAAGTGATGTCGCTGACGTTTCTGTTTCATCACACTCCAGTTCCACTCATTTATGCATTTTTATTCTTATTTCTATACAGATATATATATTTTTTGTTACCTCAGGAGAATCAACATTCACAGAAAGACCCTTTATTGCAGCAGCATGCAGAAGGTCCGTTGGTTCACTGGCAGAAACAGTCTCGTAAGAGATGTGACGTTTGTGAACGAGTTGAATGAGTTGAACATCTCTTTTACATGACCAATGAGAACTGAGTAGCAGTTGAGTTTGCCAGGCGTTCTTTTTATATGCAAAGTGTCCACGATGACTTCATGTGACATGTGTGGTCATAATACTTCCCATCATGGAGTATGTATTGGTAGGATAGAATGTGTAACTTCCAGCTCTTACCTTATAATTGCTACCAGTGATAATATCCTTAGAAATGATTCCCCCTGGTTGAGTTAAAATGAATAAATAAACATGCCAGTGTTTGGAACGGCTCTTTGAAACCAACGACTTCTCATGATCCGGCTCCCATCAAAGAGCCATAAATCCCGTCTCTATTGACTTCATCGAGTTGTAAACTGGTGTTCACGCTAATGTGTGTGAGATGAACGTGATTTTCATGCTTTGGCGCCATCATTTGTCCACGTGTGCTCCAGGTAGTGAGTGAGGAGGGGAGGGAGGGGCAGGAGGGGAAGCAGCTTCAGTCGCGATCCACCGATAACCTTCCTGATCTGGAGACGACACAGCTGGCAGAGGCTCCTGGGAGAACCTGGAGAGACATGGAGGTGTTTGTCTGAGTTCTTGAGGACTAGTGACGTCATCAGTCGCTCCTGTGCCACAAACATGGACGCCATGTTGGTCTTTGGGTTATGCATCACATTGTACTACACTGAGACTCCAATTATGACCTGAATAAGTGATGTGAAGTAAACAATGCGAGTTTGAGTTTAATCACCTGTCTCCAACTATTACAGATACTCATCCTCACATGCACATGGACATAAAAACTACTAGGTTTGAATGTCACCAGTACAAGGCAGAACTGACTGAGACACCAACTTCAAACCTCTCTTAAATATGTGTGAACACTTGCAGATCAAGAACCTGAAAAGGCCAGGAGCAACTGTTGTGTTTCTCCACCAGGGGGCGCAAGCTCCATGGCCCGCTGGTTGTTGTTGTCTCTGAGGTTCAAATCAGCTCCATATTCCAGCAAGACCGACACCTGATCGGTGCTGTCCTGCCTGACGGCAGCATGGAGAGGACTGTCAGCCGCTCTGCCCACATTCACGCTGGCTCCTGGGAGATGGAAAGAATGATTTATAATACTTTTATTAATGGTTAACACTTCATTTCTCACCCGCTGCCACACCAAAACAAACACGCCACCTCACCCCTGAGCAGTATGTAGGCTCATTCCAATGTGTGTGTGTATGTGTGTGTGAGAAAAAAAGAGAAAGAGAGACGCTCACCGTTGTGGAGAAGGATCTTTGAACAGGCAGTGTGATGGTTTTCACAGCTCACATACAGGGCAGAACCCAGATGGGGAACTTCAAAGTCTGGATTTGCACCATGAGTCAGCAGAGTCTCCACACACTGACTATTACCTGCACGCACGCACAGAAAGTTCTAATGGCTGGTCACAAACCACCATCAACACGAAACCACAACTAACATTAACTCTGGAAGTTTTAGTAAAGGCAAATTAGCTTTGGCTGGATACCTGTAAGCATGACACCTGTTTTGTATTTACATGAAATAATGTTTGATGCATTTGTTCCATTTAAATAAATTGTTTCCACATGAAACTCTATACTGATGCAGCTTTGAGCTCAGTCACCTGCGATGTGTCTCAGTATGGAATAAGTACACAGAGCTAGTTTTAGAGCATCAGTCATGTCAACGTGTACTTTCTCAGTAGGTTAAATGCAGAATATTTGTGTGTACCGGGGTCATCTGTGTTTTTCACACAGGTTCTGCTTTGTAGCCCAATAATTTTCATCACCTCTCTTGCAGGCTTCATGCAGAGCCGAGGGGAAGTGTGTGTGTGGCGTGTGTGTGCGTGCGCCGTTCTGCAGCAACAGCTCCACGCAGGTGACGCTCCCAGAGGCACAACAGTTGTACAGCGGAGTGACGCCGTCGATGGTGGCAGCATTCACCTGCACACACATTTAAAGATAGCAACATTTGTGAGAGGAAGAAACACACAGTCACACTCACTCACACACAGACACACACTCTCTCACTCACGCAGTAAGAACAACACTTACGTCAGCTCCCGCCCGGATCAACGCTCTGACACAAGCGACATGTCCTGACAAACAGGCCTCATGCAGCGGAGTCACGTGATCAATGGTGAGGCTGTCAGCATGGTAACCCTGAGTACAAACATCATGTACACGTATAAAAGCTGCGTGCTGCTGTTCTCGTCAGTATGAAGTTCTCATCACAGTACTGCACAGTACTCAGCACTACTACAGTACCAGAATGAGCACCTGTGCAGTACTATGATGAATACTGAGTATTATGATGAGCTGTCTGCAGTACTGTATGAGTTCACGTCAGTACTGTGATCAGATCTCTGCAGTACTGCGATAAGTACTGAGTACCAATCATAGTACTAAGATGCGCAGTCTGCACTACTTATGTACCTGGGCCAGCAGCGTCCTGAGCGCGAGCAGTCGACCCTGCGAGGCTGCTTCATGAAGAGGAGAACGGTCTGCCCACGAGCCTGGAGTCACACACAAATTTGAAGGAACATAATTCGTGTCTGTTCACGTCTTCAAACTATAGCTACACGTATGCGACACCTGAGATTCAATCAGTGTCAGTGAGGAGCTGGTGTCTCCTGACGGTCAGTGAACGGCTCATGGAGACTTTACACACACAAACAAGTAAACAAACATTATCGTGTCGAATAACCAGATTTTATTTGAGGTATCATGCTAGCTCCGTATTCTAAAGGAAGCTGCGTCCTAAAATATTCTTTTATCTTTGTAGTTTTGACGGTATCGTAATGAACAGCTTCTATTTTTATCCACAGACAGAACCGACCTTGACTGGTCAGAATGCCCCAGCAGGCCCGTTTCCTCTCCGGGCCGTGTTCGGGCTCTGCGCCTCGTTTCAGGGACAAACCCGGAGCTAGGGGCCGAACCTCCACCATGATCCTGGAGGCCGAGGTCAGGTATCGTCGGCTGCGGTCCTGCGCCTCTTGCCACTTTCTGCCGCGTTCGCACAGCTGACAACGCGGTTGCACGTCTACATCGAGTTATACGGTAGAAGTGAAGCGACGCAACCATACGCAACGACCGCAGATACATTCAGGGACACCTGGTAAACTCAAAAGACTGTGATGAGAACGTTTGCACGTTTGTTTTGTTTTTATTGGTTTTGGTTCATGGAGGTTTCCATCTGTATAAATAAACAGTATGTTATGCTGTCATCGTAGAACATTAGTCCGTGGACTTAAACATCGGAGTAGCTTGTTTTCTTTGAGTATGATAAAGAGTACTGGACAGGATCTTCGTCAAATTCACCATGGCAACAGGAAACATTCAGGTCCTGTAAACATCAGCAGCAGCAGCACCTCTAACGTGCTCCAGAAATGATGAACGGATGAGGAAAAAGCGTGCGTGTGTTGTGTGCGCTCGCGCGTGTGTGCGTGTGTGAAGACACTTGTGCAGTTGGGATGTGTTCTCCGAGGCGCCATTGAACGCCTCTATCTGCTTCCTCCGTCGGAGGGGGGTTTCCTGGATCAGCTGAGCATCGGACCGCACCACTGTCATATGGGGGGCATCACCGTGGAAAGCAGGTACAGGTAGAATAATGCCACGTAAAATATAGTTGGACTCTAGAGCTGAACCCACCCAACTATGAACCTCCAGTTCGTTACGGTTCTCCGGTGCTTTCCGCCGATATGTCGCATTTGTCACCAAGCACAGATAAATATGGAACGTTCCTAAAATGGCGGCGGTTTCTGTCCGTGAGGAACGAAACTTTACCATTTCCAGTGAAAATTAACGTCTTTCGGACTCTATCGGCCGGTAGTTGTCTTGTATTTATGACAGTAAACATCACCGGACCACGTCACAGTGTGTCGCTGAGCCCAGCGCCGTCGATCGTTGCTCCGGTTTTGGTCGCGGTGCTTCCCTTGAAGTTGACGGGGAAAGTGGCTGACATTGCGACCAGTCTGCGCGTTGTTGTTGTTGTCAGGATCCAGGCGGAGCCGTCCGTCACACCGACACAAGCGTCGACCGCACACTCGGTGGATCGAACCAGCGAGCAGCTCGTCGCCTGACGGGGCTGGAGCGGGTCGAGCCGGTGGACGAGTCACGTCCCGTCGGTCGAAGGGAGTCGGTGTTGGATGTCACCAGTCGGTGTCAGGCTCGGTTTGGTTTGCTAGCGCACGTAGGTTCTGTCACATCGCCTGCATGTATCGGCACGTTGTTTATCCCGTGTTTTCTTGCATTTCTTTAACATGATAACGCTCTTTGTGGTTTCCAAACATGGGTTCGGTCGGTGGTCCCGGTGGCTCCATGGTGCACAGACTTCCTGGCAAATCAAATGGAGAAGCTCCAGGACCTGAAGCAGTCAGAGCTCCAGGAGCTGCTGGATGACCCGGATCGGGTGGAGACCATGGCTCTGGAGTCCGACGAGGTGAACTTGAGCCTTCAGCTCCACTTGTTTTCAAAGGGGGGACGTTTGAGAAATGTGTGGGAATGGTCAGAGGTCAGGCAGTGGATTCAAGAAATCAAAATACACAAGACCATGATATTTCTTCATTGACCAGAATTCTTACTTGTGTATGATGTCTGAGGCCTTGAACTAGAATTTAAGTGTTTTTTTAACCTCCTCAGATCCAGAATATCCAGCTGGAGAGGGAGATGGCGTTGGCGTCCAATCGCAGCCTCGCAGAGCAAAACCTGGACATGAAACCTCATCTGGAGTCCCAGAAGGAGGAGCTGGTGGAGAAATACTCTCAGCTGGAGGCCATAAGAGAAATCTACCGACGACACTGCTCAGACAGAGGTCGGTTTGAACCAATTTTATGTCTTTTTGACCTGATACGTGCTTCTGCATCACACATGCGTGGGGTCAGCATCGACATGTAGGGTGTGACCAACGGTGTTGTCAATTCTTCTGAAAGAGCAAATCGCAGCAGCACTATTGGTGAACAATTCTTCTCAACGAATGTTTTTACTGAATAGTGATTCAGTACACCTAAAGTACACTAATGGTGAAAGGGTTTGCCGTAGCGTTACGCCACTTCTTCACAAATGTAACTACGCGTTGCGAAAACATGGACACACGACCACAACTGTGATTGGACAGTTTGTGTCATGTGACCTTCCCAGCTCTTGGAGCGTTAACTTCTCTGTTTGCAGAGAAAGTATCAAGAAAACTGTCCTAAACCGTCATTTGTGAGCAGAACATGACAGCCATCTTGGTGTAGTTACCGCGGTAACAAGAGCCGCTCACTTGCAGTCGCCATCTCTTGAAGTAAACAATGAAAAACACTGAGAACCAGACAAATGTTAACACAATGGCAGCATTCAAAGCAGAGAGAGACGCAGACAAACGAAGAAGAAACGCTCACCGTGGCTACAACGACCACAAGTTGGTACGATGGTTGGTTTGAAAGTGGTGGTTCGGTGTTCATTCTGGACGTTTCTGTTTTCTACAGATGTGTTTCTGACATGTTCATGGAGAGGGATCAACTCCTAAAAACTAAAGAAATATAATCACACAGTTTCTCTGTTAGTGTGTGACTTAAATATGTTGTAAGATGTACTGGCTTAGGACCCAAATGGTGCTTTCCCAGGTTGACTCACCTCGACTATTTGTGCACTTCCACTGATACCTGCTACTCTTCTACCTCCTCTGGCGGTGGTATAACGGGGCTTTTCCTCTCCTCACTTCCAGCACGACTCAACTTTTTTGCGATTCTACAGGTACTCGGTACTTTTTTTTTGTACCACCTGTCGAGGTTCCAAGCGAACTGAACGGTACAAAACCTGTGACATCACACACGACCTCTGATTGGTCACTCCAGTCCCAAGTGCTACCTTCGACCTGGGAGTCGACAGAGATACACTTCTTTATTCCTCGTCGCGTTCTCATTGAACATGGCTGATGTGTGGAAAACACACGCTGTGGTCCGTTAATGAAGCACAGACGTTTTTGTGATTTTCCGCTGGTTAGGGTTTTTATTATCAGAGCTGGACGGACAGTGGAGAAACAGAAAGTACAGAAGTACAGAAATCCACAAACAGCTGCAACTTCACCATCTCCTCCATGTTCCACGTTGTTTATGTGTACATGTCACAGCAAAGAAAAAAAAACTGTAGCCGTTTCACGCACTCACATTGAAGATGTACTGAGTTGTAGTGGAAAAGCACCTGTCTGGACCCAAATGGAGACGGGCTGAGCCGAGGCAAGCCGAGCCAAGCCAGGCCTAAGTCAGGGGTGTCCAAACGGACCCGGTAAAAAGTCCACGTTCAGCCAAGGTTTCACACAAGCTGAGCTGGAACTAATGTGTCTCAGAGGCCTATTCCTGGTCACTACAGACAGAAGGCCATCCCAGGCGCTACCTTCACACAGGAGTCTAGGGGCGATAGCACTACTTCTTTACGCTACTTCTTTTCTTTGCTGATTACAATTTTATTATAAGAGCTGGACGGAAACCCGCAGGCGTGTCGTCCGCCATCACTCTTCTGACGCTCTGTCTGAGGAAGTACTGAATTGTCTAGAACTGTGTCATGGAAAAGGTTCAGAGTCAGATCTGGTGAGACTCAGATTGGCGACACGTACTATATTAACCAACCACATGTGTGGACTGGAAGAGGGGTTTGTAATGGTCCAAGTTTCACGTCTACTGGTCTGAACAACTTGCAGAAGCTGCTGCACCCGGCTGGAGAGGCTGAGAACACTGACACTGGGTCAAGTCCACCACTTAACTGGAGCCACATGATGTCCTCTGACTTCACAGACCCCCCCTCTCCTCCCCTTTCATCGAATCTCCGTGTCCCATCCAGGACACGCCACCGTCTTTGGACTGGAACACACCCAGTCAATCTCTGTCCAAGTTCTCCGTGTTTCTGACGCTGCCCGTTCTGACCGGTGTGTTTGAATGTTGGGGAGGTTCTGGCATCTTCTGCATGAAGAACCTGTGAAGAACCTTCTGTTTGTTAAGAGGAGTGGATGAGCACGTCTTCACAAACACATTGTGTTCGGAATCGATCCCCTCAGATGGGGGAAGACCACTTCGATCTGGATGTTCCCAGCTCAGGGGAACAAACTAACAACGAGCTGTTTTCATCATTTCTAACGTGGAACCTGCTTTTTGCATCACTTGTTTGTGACTTGATTTCATCTTGTCTTCTTTTGATTGATTTTAGATCTAATGTATTTTTTTTAAATGTCAAGAATTTAGTATTATTATTATTATTATTATTATTATTGCTATTCTTTCATCACTTGACTGTATCCCTGTTTCCTCTCCCTCAGATGGGATAGCAGGTCAGGTTTCTCCAGAGGCGTTCTTCTCCAGACTACAGACAGAAGGCAGCAAAACAGAGGCAGAGTCTGAGGTCGGTGTTTGGACATTATATGCATGTTACTGCACCGTACTGTGTGTTACTGCGTATTACTGCGTGTTACTGGGTGTTACCCCAGCGTCACACTGGAATCACCTTGTCGTGTCCCTGCAGGTTCTAGCGGATGAGTTTCTCGAGGGCTCGCTGACGTTGGACTCCTTCCTGGACCGCTATCTCTCCCTGCGTTCACTTGCTCACAAAAGACGTGTGCAGATCGAGAAGTTCCAGGAGCTCCTGCGACAGAGGAACGAGGACGACTCCCCCACTGCGTCATCATCATCGCCAGGCGTCAGCCAGGACCCTGCAACAACAGCAGCAGCAGCGGCGACAAATCAGCAGTCAACCTCCAAACCTCAGTCCTCCAGATACCAAAATGCCTCTCAGCCAGCCTCCTCCTCCTCCTCGGGGGGCCCCTCCTGTTTCCCCTATAGCCCCTACCCTGTCGCGCTGCCCATGCCCCCTCCAGCGGTGGCTGCGGTAGCAGCCGGCCCCGGTCCCGCTCTTCCCTCCCCACAGTTCGCCCCGTATCCAGGTTCCAGCTCGTCCTCCTTCAGCAGCTCCAGGCCTGCGTTCACACCGACGGGCGCCTGCCCCTACCCGACCCAGCCCGCTGTCCCCGCCCCCGTTCCGGGCTCGGCCTTTGGCCAGTACACCCCCAGCCAGCCCCCGGCCGGCCTGGCCCCCTACCCTGCCTCCTACAGCTACGGTGGCTACAACTACCCCTCTGGGTCGGCGTTCTCCACCTCTCAGGCCCCGGCGGGCAGAGCCATCGTCAGATCAGGATACGGAGTTCCTCAGCCGTTCTCCTGAGAGCCGCTTCTCTTCGAAGTGTCGGTCCTTCCCTGCTTGTTGACGCTCCCTCCGCCCTCCCCCTCCCCCCTCCCTCCTCTCGTTCTTTCCTCTCGTCTTTCTACCTTTTACACTTTTTCCTCAGATTTTACAGTTCGAGAGATCTGTAGCTTTATTTGTCATTGTTGCACTATTCTCAGATATCAGTCTTATCTTGACCCCCCCCCCCCCCCAACACCCACACACACACACACA
>CAAKHB010005411.1:0-20556 GCA_901007665.1 Aeoliscus strigatus
CTCCTGTGTGGAGTCTGTCTGCATGCTCTCACTGTGTCTGCCTGGCTTCTCTCCGGGTACTCCGGCTTCCTCCCACCGCCAAATGCATGCTGAGGTTAATTAGCCGTGTGTGTGAATGTTTGTCAGTTCAGTTCATTCACGTTGAGAGTGTCTCTGGCCCAACTGTGACCCGTAACCGGAGCACGTCGGAGAGGATGAATGGATGATTTACATTTACTACGCCCCCACTGACGACCGGACCGATCTTACCTTGCCGATGTTGGAGTTGTCCAGGGAAGCGTCCATCTCGTCCAGAACGAAGAACGGAGCAGGACGGAAGCTGAGAGGGAGGATAGACAGAGACTTTGACTTGTCCCACTCAACCCGAAAAAAAAAAAAAAACAGCCACAAAGCATAAACTGTTTCAATGTGTTACCTGTGGATGGCGAACAGCAGGGCCAGGGCGGCAATGGCCTTCTCTCCACCGGACAGGTTGTCCATGGGCATAAAGCGTTTCCCCGGAGCGATGCAGTCGTAGATGATGCCACCGAGGTACGGCTCCTCCGGGTTCTCTGGCCTCAGAAAGGCCTGTGGACACGGCGGTAATGACCTCGTTAGAGTTAGAGTAGTAGTTACTACTGGGAGATCGACAAGAGGTTCATTTCTTTCAAACGTCAAACATCTGTGAGTGGAGGAGTTGAGGAGACTCGGATCTCCTCAGATGGAGGACAAACAACATCAGCACCTGCCGTCCTATTTGTGTCGTCCGTTCATCCGGATTCGTCCCCCATCGTCTCTGAACCAGGGTACGTGACTGACGGGAGGCTCAGGAGGACAAACTCACCTGAGCGCTGCTGTTGCTGCAGATTCTCTTGTAGATCTGGTCGATGACGACGGACACGTGGTCAAAGCACTGGATGAAGCGTCGGTAGCGCAGAGTTTTGACCTGTTCGAACTCTCGGCTGCACTTCTGGGTCACTCTGGTGCTTGCGTCGAAGGCTGGAGTGGAGACAGTCGACAGAGGTGAACCCTCAGGGGAGAGACAGAGAGAGAGAAGGAACCCAGACATACCTTCTGCCACCTCCAGGAACTTGTCATTCACCTCGCCCATCTTCTCCACAGCTTTGAGGTTGGGTGTCCAGGTCCCATGTAGAACATCCTCAACAGATGAGACCAACTGCTTCAGCTTCTCCAGCTGGTCCTCCACCTCCTCCGCCGGCGCATTCTGGACACACACATCCATGAGCTTCCTCCACAACTGTACTCTGTTTTATTTGTGTTTCCATCTTGGAAACAACCTGGTACGGGGGCTGATATAAAAAAGGAATCATCTGTTTTTAATGTGATATGAATTAGTCTGGTTCTAATCTGCGCTGTGACCTGCGCTCCAGTCAAGCTGCTGACCCCTCTGCTAGCCCCGCCCCTGCCCTAGGGACCAATCAGAGTCCGTTTCATGCAACCGTTTCAGCACTGACGTCCAGGAGGAAGTGAATTGTGACGGTGAAGGACGAGTCTGGAACCAAACATAGACAGTGAACATCCAACGGCCCTGAGATGAAGGAGAGGACGGAGGTCTCACCCTGATCTCTACTTCCAGACCAGAGTAGTCGATGACCAACTGAGCCTCTCGCTCGCAGATGTCCACGGTGGTCAGGGTGCTCTCAGATTCTGTATCCAGCTGCAGAAACCCAAAGGATCCGGTGTGAGCCGCAAAACACCTCCTTCATTCTCCACGTTGTTTTCAGTGTTTATTATTGAGGAGAGTTAGCAACATTCATTTACCCCTTTAACACCAATGGGATCCGGAAACTGCTGTCAAAAAAACCTCCAACGGTTCCTGAAAGCTGAGAAGTGTCACTCGGTTTCTCTACCTGGTGTGAAGGAGCTAGAAGAAGGAAGTTGACAACAGCCATGTTGCTGTCATTAACTTCTCAGCTTTAGGGAAACAATGGACGTTTTCTCCTTCCAGTGCCTTCTTCTTCACCAGGGGAGCTGAGTGACACTTGTCAGCTTTCATTAACCGTTGGACATTTTCTGATAGTGTAATTACGGTACTCCATAGTAAGAATGCGTCTGTAGCAATAGCCTTGGTGTTAAAGGTTCATTTCAAACCATCTAGGGGTTTCCAGTCGATCATCTAAACAGACTGTTACAGAGGCTTTAACAGGTAACAGTAAGAGTTTTCATCCAAATGAAATTCTGAGCTCCTGTCTCACCTGCACCTCACTGATGTCATCCAGGCTTCCTGACAGCAGGGTGATAGGGAGGTTCTGGATCTTACAGGCCAGCAGCACATTGTGTCTGGTCACATGCTTCTGCTCCAAGGCCGTCTCTGCTGTCATCACCTCTCGTTGCAGCTTCACCAACTCTCTGAGAAGGAAGTTTCATTGGGGATTTCAGCGCTTTGTCAGCCTGAAGAATAAGAGTTCATCTTTTTGTTTCCTCAAGTCCAGTCCAGAACGAAGACTCCAGGAGCAACAACTTGCAACGTGAATCCACATGCAACAGAACGTTCCAGCAACAGTCCAGTTCCCACTGAGGCACAGAGCCGCAACTGCTCATTGAGACCTCACAGAAACTACTGGCGTTTCCACAGCAACGGGTGGTTTGCAAATGGCCATAAGGCAGAACAGCACAACAAACAACAAACCCACCTGGAGAACTCAGCTCTTCTCATCAGGGAAATTTCCATGATTCACACTCTGGTGTTTCTTTAGTGGTTTTGTTAGCATTTAAAGCTACTGTCATCATGCTGTTAGCATAGCATTTCAAGCTAATTTTCAGGTAGCATTTCAAGCTAATGTTATCGTAGCATTACTGCTACGGTTGCACTTCAAAAGAATTTATCAGCACGTCCTCCATCCAAAAGTTAGCATGTTTGTTAGCGTGTTCGTAGCTGGATACGACACAAAGCCACGCCCCCCCATGGGTACCTGTCACCAGCTCACAGCTGATGGGTTACAACCTTAGTCCTACTCAGTCATTATCAGCGATTGAAACTTCTAGAACCGACCAGGACCAACAGGACCGTTCAGCCCGCTGACACTGTGTCTACAACCATTGGTTTCTCCCTGAATCTTTGGTCTGGACTGGACTTTACAGTTGGTGCGGTTGTTTACGTGTCGGTGTCTTTGAGTCTCTGGATTTTCTGGTCCAGCTCAGATTTGGCAGCAAGCACTTGTCTCTTCTTGGACTGCAGCTGATTGTTTAGCTCCAGTAGTTTCTTCTCTTCTTCCTCAACTGCATCCAGCTGCCTCTTCTCCTGAACAGAGACAAAAGCTGACACGTAGAATGTGATTCATCCTTCCTACCTACCTTACCTACTTTTTCACACACAACTTCAGCTAGCTCACACCTCTGCAATACTGCTTTAATGTCATTTCATCATGTATTTCATCTTTTAATATCGTTTTCTAATCATCCCTGTTGTTCTATGTGTGTTCATCATTTTGCTGTAAAGGACTTTGAGCTGTGTGTTTGAAAGTTGCTATACAAAGTTTCTTCTTTTCATTATTATTATTATGATTACACTGTCACACAGTGACACTGTGGTTGCCTTGGTGACCCTCCTGTGTTTCCCCTACAGCAGGCACCACCCACTGCTCTGTGGACTCCCATAACTTCTCTTGTTTCTCCAGCCACAGCTGATTCTGTTACGTTGTTCAGGTACCAAGAGAAGGAACCTTTTTTTTAACTTACAGCAGAATTCTGCATCATATCAACAGACATGTCAGGTGATGTTTATGTCAAGGTGAAGACTCATTGGGCGTCCTTTTCAGAGGACACCCTCCGGTTTCTGTCCCCACTGACAGCGGTGGGGACATCTTCCTGGGGACGGTTACCTCCTTCTGCTCAGCTACGGTTCTCTCCACCTTGTCGACTGCCTCCTTCATGCTTTGGATCTTCTTCCTCTGCTTCTCCAGCTGCTCTTCTTCATACTCCAGCTTTGTGTTCAGGTGGGTGCACTGGGTGTCAAACTCCATCCTGAGGGGAAGGACGGATCACTCGCGGACCAAAAACATCTGAGTTTTCATCCTAATGGAAAATCTCAGACATCTCTTCCTCTGATGGCAGAAAACTGTTCCAAGCCGATGCTCGTTGTGTCGTACCGCTTCTTTTGGTGCTCGGCCTGCTCCTTCAGCTGCCCCTGCTCGTATTCTCTGATGCTGCCCACGCCGATCTCCGCACAGAAGTCTGTGAATACCAGGTCGTCTATCTGAACACAGAAAACATCCACGCTGTCACATGACCGTCTGTGAGACAACATGGTCAAACATGTGACTCCGACAAGAAGTTCATCCTGTTCAACCTTAGAAGTTCAGTGACCTCTGGCCATGGCAGCTCATGTAACACGACCCTGTAAAGCCCAATTCATGCTTCTGCATTGAGGTCTCAGCCTACATGGAGGTCGTCTTGTCTGTGTTTTTCTTCATTTACTTCAAACCATAGCGACTGATCGTGAGCAGGTCAACATCAGCAACAAGATCTGGACCATTTTCCGCTCAGAAATCATCTTCTGGTCAGTTCTATTTTCTGGTCAAACATGGAAGTCACATGACGCAAACAGTCCAATGACAGTTGTTGCCGTCTGTGGAGGTCCACGTAGCTGCGACAAATGACGACACACAACTTTGTGAAGTCGGTGTGATATCAATGTGACAACAGCACCTGGTTGATCTGGTCTCTGATCTTGCTCATCTCTGCGTCAGCGGCCTCTAAGGCTCCCTGCTGCGTCAGGATCTGAGAGTCCACATTCATCAGTTCGCTCTCCATACGAGAAATATCCTGAATGTGAAAGAGGAGATCTGTAAGGCCAATTTCAGGGAATTGTTTGACTAATTAAACAAATACGTATTCCTTGTTTATGGTCTTTCTTCTTTTTAGTAAAGAATGATTAATATATGGGGCTAATTTCGTAACAAAACAACAACAGCAAAAGTTGGTATAGCGCACACGCACTTTAAAGTGTTAAAAACAGTAGGACCTCAATTAAGGCACTTGAACATTTTAAACAGATAAAACCTATTGAAAACAAACACTGACATGATAAAACACACTGTGACACATCGTGTCTTCGGAGGTCAGACGTCAGACTAAAAGTAAAAGTTATTTTCACACGTGCAGAACAAATGATAGTAAATGTAGTTTTCGTCTTTTCTCGAGTCTGTTTTCTCTGGCGTCTGACTCGGACACTGTCTGACATCGTTTGGCATGTGGACATCTCTGGTCCTACCGCTTGACACTTGCGGATGTTTTTCTTCCGAAGGTTTTCCAGCTCGGTGTTGGTGTATTTGAGGCGGGTCCGAGCCCCCCGAGACTCGGCACCGATCTGTTTCAAGTCTGCTTCCTTCCGCCTGAGCTTCATCAGCTCCTGTTACGGCGCCGGAGCGAAGCAGAGTGTGAATAACTGATGTCAGACATGAGCGAGGGACCTGCCGGCCAAAGACATGACCGACTTACACGCAGCTCAGCTGCCAGCTGATCTTTGCGTTCCGTCAGCAGCGTCACGTCCTTCTCATCCCAACAACGAGCTTTGGTCTGCAGGTCACTGGAGCCTCCGGAGATCACGCCTGACCTCGTGAACAACGTCCCCTCCAGAGAAACTGTCTGAGGACAACAAGCGTGGATCCGGAGAGATTCTGAGGGTCTGCGCCATATGCCCTCATCTGCCCCATATGAGGAACTCAGCATGAAGAAAAGTATGACTAGAACTAGAAGAAGTTCTTCATCCCGTTACAGCAGAGAACAAAGGAGAAAAGTCGTTACACACAAATTACTGGCAAATCTACAAAACTAAAACATGTTTACAAATACAATTTGTAGAGGAAAAACGGTAGATATTAACATACATATAACAACAAACGGGAGCAAGGATTCACATCTCCATTGATGCGCTTCAGTCGTCACCAGCTCTGGGACGTAACATTAATGCACTAATGGTTGTGGTGTTTTATTTTGAAAATCGACTGGATTCACTGTGTTGTATTGGGTGTAACTTGAGTATGGACGAAGGAGCTGAACTACGTGTACATTAAATGGTTTTAAGGCGTGGCTGTCAGCCAATCAGAAAAGAGCATTCACGTAGCCCATGATATGAAGACAAATTAATTAACTAGATGTTTTGGGGGGGGCCCACCTGACAGCGCTCCTTCCCGTCGAAGGCCAGACTCTTTGCCTCTTGGGTGGTCTCACACACCAAGGTGTTGCCACAGACAAAGTGCACGGCTTTCCTCAGCTGAGCAGCACCTGGGGCAGCACTGACCTGAACCACGTCCACCAGCAGCTTGGCACCCGGGACGTCCCTCAGCCGCTGACTGACAGGAGGCACCTGAACACACCATCGGTGTCAAATGAACAGCTCTTTTCCAAAACGCTATGAATCCATTCAGTCCTTTAAGGGAAAAGACATTTTCTACAGCCATTGTTAAATATCAAACATCAAAATTGGTGATTACGTCTTTTATTTTGTCCAAATAATATAAATCCAATGTTTCCGAGTTGCTCCAGCCGCCCCCTCTCATCATGTCCCCCTCTCTCCATCACACACACACCTTGTCTGATGACACCTTCTCATCCTCACAGAAACCTTTAGCAGCCTTGTGATTCCGTCCCACAGTCGGTATCTCAAGTCTATTTTGTTGTATTTTTTGTCTAGTCAGCGTCTCCTTCCCCCCGATGTCCGTCTCCTGACTCCAGACCGTCATTAATACTATTAAAATCACTCATTTTCAAGAATGATTCACGCCGATTGCTCGAGCGTTCCGGCTAGCTGTAGGTTTTGAACAAGGAAAGCTGGCACTGTGTCATGAAACGCTGATGGACCAGCGAGCAGACTCAGCAGAGGACATTGTCTTACGTGGATGTAGTCAAGGGGCAGGAAGGTCTCAGGCTCGGCTCGCTCATCCTTCAGGGAAACGATGCAGCAGCGGGCGACTTTCTCTGAGGTCACCACAATGGCCTTCAGGAAGTGTCCAAACACCTTGGTGACAGCCAGCTGGTACTTCTTATGAATGGGGCTGCACAAGTCGCACAGACGGCCCAACTGGGATGAGAAGACACCGACAACAATCCCAATCACAAATGACCAGACTTACTAAAGCCGTCTGCTCATCTGTCAATTACTCCCTCACGTCTGTGTTTCTTGTGGCGCATTCGCTAAGGTAAGTGAAGTCTGTATTGTCCTAAAATTGACTCCAGTAAGGCCCGGATGGGATGTCAATGGAATTTGTACGTTACAAAGTACACACATGGTGCAGAGGTCCCAGGTAAGAAGAACCCTGTGAACAGGGAGTCAGGCTTGTTTCCGATTACAAGCAAAAAAAAATAGTTCCACTGTCAGATTCTTCTCCTCCACTTGAAACACTCCCTTCACTCTCCTTCACTTGAAACAGGTGAAAATGTCTAAAAACAAGTTTGTCAGTTGAGACTTTTAAAAAGCATCTCAAGATACACTTGCTCATGCAGGCATTTTACTTCCACATTGACTCAGGGCCGCTGGAAACTGGCTGCACTTTATGTACCTAATCACTGTTAAACTGTTTTTATTGTTTTTACACAGTGTTTCAGCTCTATACCGATTATATTAGGCACTGGAGGACTGAAGGACTTTGTGTCTGTGAAAAGAGCTCTAAATATAAAACAGTTTTTCTGGCGAATCTAAGTGTCGAGTGATTTCATGGCTACATATGAGACATTGTGACGAGAAATAACACAAATGTTCTCGGTGGGATCTGGTCGTTTTGCAGACTCCACCGTTTGCTCTTACCACAGCTTCAGGGTGGAGTCTGTGGAGCTTCTCCAGCTGCTCTCTGCGCTGCACCTGACGTCTGCTGTCCTGGCTGTCCAGACGGGCGTTCCTCAGCTGCTCCAGCACCTGGCCCAGCTGCGTGTTCACCTTGGCGCTGCGCTGGCGGCCGCGCTCCAGCTCTGCGCTCACAGTCTTCTCCAGCTGTTCGTATTCCAGAATGGACGACCTGAAACAAATGAAGACACGTGGTTGTGGACGCTCGTTCCATCGTGTGAGGCTGACGCATTGCGACATACTTGCAGGTGTTGGTGAACTCCTCCAGCTTCTTTGCTCTGCATGTCAAATCCTCCAGGTACGTCCGCTGGTTCTTGATTCCAGACTACAACACGTGTTGTTAAACAATCAGATGTATGACGACCAGCCGCTGCTCCGTGTTTTAGCAAAACACGGCAAAAAATGGTACCAAGAACATTTGTCATGTTTCTCATCAAATGTCTCATTCGCTTCTAGCCAGAAAATCTATTTACACTTAAAATAACCGGGTAAAAAAGGAACTTGTTTTTAAACACTTGTTTCAACCATCAGGTACAATCATGGCATCCAAAAGTTGTTTCAAACACGGGAAAATAAACACAGTCTCAGGGGAGCATGGATGTTCATAAAACAGCAAAAACACCTTGTATGTCAGTAAAAGGAGTGAATCTGTGGAACAGCTGGAGGGAAAAAATGAAAAATCACTAAGTAGGTCCAACCAAATTTTTACAAATGACATTTTGAACAGATACAAGATGGATACGGACACATGAATGTGTGTCTGATGAGCAATGAGCTTTATTTGGCTGATACACCTTCTTTTTGTTTTTCTATCGGCTTTGAATGAAAAACTATAGAAACAAAATAATAAAAGGGGTAGGACTACACCCTTTAGAACATGGAATGGTTGTTGAAGTTAGTGAAAATTGTCTAAAAACATGTTACTTTTTGAGGTGATGTGTCTTATTTTAAGTGCAAAGAGATTGTATGGCTAGAAATGAGCCATAAAGCCATGAAAATAAATAAGACAAATAAAGTTCTGCCAGTGTCTGTAGGATTAGTAAGGACACGAAACACCTCCACGTCTTTCCTTCTGCGCTGGTCCAAGTCCATCTTGGCATGGTCTGCTCTCACCTCCCACTGCAGCTTCTCTACCTGCTGGATGAGGGCCGCGCCTTGTTTCCTCGCAAGCTCTTTGAGCTCTTTGTATCGCTCCAGCTGCAGCAGACACTCAGACATTCAGTATCAGTATTTCATATTTTAGCCACTTTAGAAAAAGTGACAAAAATAACAAAACAAAAATCTGCCAGTGGAGCAAGATTTTTTAAATTTTTTTGGCTTAATAATAATAAGAAGAAACACATGTCCCACTGGCAGATATTTCTACTTTTTTAAGTGAAAACTTGCTTGAAACAAATGAAAATTTAAAAAACAAGTTCTTTTTTCAGGTGATGTGTCTTATTTTAAGTGTACAGAGACTAGACATTAAACATTTTGATCAGAAATAAGCCAAATATTCTGAGTCAGACTGTGAACGTGTGTCACCTGCCCCTCGTCCAGCTCGATGTCCCTTTCCTGGCGCCATCTTTGCTGTTGGATCTGTTTCTCATAGATGCTCCAGGTCCTTTTCAACTCAGCTTTCTCCTGCCGAATGTCTGCAAGCTCCTGCTCTTTGAGGGCAATGACTTCCTGTCTCCTTTTGATGGCGTTCACGACCTCCTCTGCCTTCTTTATTCGATGGGAGGTGTTCACCTTGGCTTGGACATACTGCGCCTGACACTGGGTCAGGACTTTCTCCTGGGAACTGGACAACAAACAGCATTCACTCTTTTGTTTTTAACAGACTAAATGCACACACACACATACCGGATCTCCTTCTCGATGTGTTGCTGCTCTCTGCTGAGGCGGCCATGCTCCTTCTTGAGGGTCTTGACACTTTGCTCCCAGTCCACCAGGGTGTGCTTGTGATCCTCTACAGCCTGTTGTTTGTCAGTCAGAGTACTGCTGAGGGTACCGATGGTCTTCTCGTTGTAATATAGCTCAGCCAGGTTCAGCTGCAGGCGCTTTTGTTGAACATCATCCACCAACATCTGGTAGCTCTGGGCCTGGATAAGGGGGTGGGTTGGTTAGCCTACTGATGGACAGAAAAGTACAAGTAATTGCAACATCATGTAAAATCATTTGTCTACAACGATTGAAATCAATGATGACAAATGTTGACATAATGACGGCGGGTCGAGTTGAATGTGATAACAATGTGTCGTGGGCAGTGGAATAACTATTGGTTGGTTTGTGGTGACTGAGGAGATGAAATAGATCCTGGAACTTATCCTGGTCTGGAGCAGGCTAGCTAACAGAATCTTCATGGTAACTTATACATATTGACCTTTCCTCTATCCCACTTGGGATACATTGAGCCAGGATAACCATGATACCCCGGCTTAATCCCTGATACTCGTTCTGTTTGCGGTATCCCTTAGGTCTCAAACCCTGGGTCACCTTCTGTCCCATGATTAGCGCATGCACCCTATCATGGGACGCCAGTCACGGTCTGGGTAGAAGATTGGGACATGATGGAATGGAAGCAGTCCGATGAAGGGCACAATGGCAAAAAGTGTTATTATCATATCACTACATCTTTGGATATTAAACCCTGTTTTCTCTAGTTGTTGCATCGCAACCTGAAACTACGTCTCATCCGGTAGTGAATACCGTGGTGGTAGACGGTAAAATACGTTCACTCTCAACATAACTGCCGTCTGCCGTTGCCATCCAGTGTTTTACCGTCCTTCTCTCGTCCAATACAATGACATCAGGTTTGCCGTCTGCCGTTTCCCTGATTCCATTCATCTGTGAGCGTGTGGTTGTAAATCCAACTGGCTCGGTGAGTTGAAGGTTACTGAAGTGGACAAGCACCCCAGCAGGGTGATGATACCGCACCTCCTTTGTCTCCTGAGACATCTGATTCTTCTCACAGAGTGCAATTTTCTTTTTCTTGAACTGATAATGCGTGTCCTCTCGGGCCTTCTGCATGGCCTCCTTCTTCCTGCCATACTCTGCGGCAAAGTCCATGGACTCACTGATGAGCTCAAACATCTTGGTCCTCTCCCTTGGGTTCGTCACAGCGATGGACTCCACTGCCCCCTAGTGGGAGCATACGGAATAGCAAATATGAAACAGAGGCAAAATACTGTCTATTCGGATTACACAGTACATGCAGCTCAGGTGTATTTTCTGTATTTATTTTTTATGTTATAGAATCTGTGAATAGAATGACATCAATGGCACCAATTCCATGATTCAAAATAGAAATAGATCAAGAATTCTTGTACGTTACCTGAAACACCAGACAGTTTTGAGCTTTGGTCACAATGCCAATCTTCCCCAGCTCCTCCAGGTATTTGCTGAGTGTAACATGAACCCCATTGATGTGATACTCAGAGGAGTCACCTGAAAAAAACAATAAATCCCAGTTCAGCGAGACTTCCAACGAGAAGCAGGTGTCCAAAATGTATATGTTCCACAGGGATTCATCAGCTGGGGCAGTTTGTCACCCTCTAGTTCTTCAGTAATAGTTAATGGTTCTCAACAACATCTGCAGAGATCCCAGAGAACTTGCTGGTGACACGTTACAATGATGTGAGTATCACAAAAGTCTGAGAAGAACACAATGTCATCTGCAATGAAAACTTCAATTGTATTTTCCGCGCCACTGTCTCTTCTTCTCCGTTTTTTGTGAATTTCAGCCCCACCTACTGGCCTCGAGTATGAACCACAGCACGTCAAGTCGTTTTCAATGGATCCAATTTGGATTTGGATCCAGCCTTCACTAATATCCATTACAGACCAGCTTTTACATGCCCACATGTCTGCTGTATGAAATAAATACGCTGGGGAGCAACTGTCTTCGACACAGTTAAAAGAGCGGCAGTACGTACCGGAGATCCTCCGGCTGAACACCGACTCATACTCTGAGTCGTCACGGTAACGCAGCGCCACACAGGCGCTATCAGACACCGGCCTCCCGATGTGGGATCCGTGGATCAGGTCTTTCTGGTGCATGACTCGGAGGAGGGAAGCCCGCTCCCCCATAGCGAAGCTCAGGGCGTCAATCAAATTGGATTTGCCTGGTTACATTTATAATAGCAGATTGCAGGAGTAATCAAAGTAGTCACTAAAGTGCACTTATGATTTAATATTATTGATAAATTTTGACTTACAATACAAACATCAAAACGGCAAATGACGAAACAACCGTCTTCACATTTATTATTCTCAGTCTTAATTAAAACAAAATGAGTTTGTGTTTTCCGAGCTCAAACGTACACATTAACAAGCATGAAAAAGTAACACAAACGAATATAAACGATGTGGAATTACATTAATTTGTAGATACATATCGTTAATTCAGAAATGTAGGTCTAAGTCATGAACATCAAACCAAACCGATACATGTGCGACGGCTAATGGCGCTGTCCACTTGCAGTGGGTGCGCCCAGCTAGCTAGCTGTTAGCATTAGCGAGCTAGCGAGTTAGCTAGCAGAAGTGTGAGAAGTTTCACCCACCAGAACCGTTGGTGCCAACAATGCAGGTGAACCGCTTGAATGGACCGATGACGTGCTTTCCTCGCCATGACTTGAAGTTCTCGACGTCAATTTGGTGAAGATAACCCATTATTGACCGACTTGTGACGTCTGATTTCACAAGACACTTCCACAATCAAAGTTCATCAAATGATAAAGAAAGTGGCGGAAAAAGGGCGGGAAAAACTTCATCACGGTCATTGGTATATATATATATATGAATAAACACAAATATTTAGATTGTTATTAGTTGGATTATAATACTATAATACAATTATTATTAGTATTTATAATTGTGTAATCAGCTTTAAATCCTAACAATTCATAACAATGGCTCAAAAACTAACTCATTTCAAATAGACATAGTTAAACACTATATTCATTTGTTATTCAACTCATCTCTCAAAAATGCATCACAATATAACATGACAACGTATCAGAATAGAATATTTTTCACTTTAAAATAATACTATTTTATATATTATTTTATGACCAGTGTAATATCAATGTGATGGTCATTTGTTGTTAAAGCAATATATTTTATGTTTAATACAAATTACAAATATTGTTATACTACAACAAAAAATGCTGTAATGTGAAAATTTGCATTGGATAGTGACACCAAAATATTTTGTTAACTTAATCACTCAATCATTTAAAGTTAAAAAAAAAAAAAAGGGAGGAGAAAAAGTCGGTTGAAACAGACAAAGTGTTTTTATTTGTCTGGATCATGGTCATGTGATATTAGTAAAGATGGTTCTGGATAAACTACAAGTCCAGTTGCCTACAAATTAGCCAAGCAAGATACCATGACCTGGATGAGAACCTTCACAGACATGTCACAGACATACTCCGTGATGTGCTTCAAGGCCAGCCAGGGGTCAGAGGCTGTTGGGATGATCTGATTGGCCGGCAGTGTTAGCGTCCATAGTGACCAGGTGTCCCTGAGCTCGAAGGTTTAGTTGATGCTCAGGGTGTAAGACCAGTTGATGCGGCCGCCAAGGAGGGACGACGAAATATGGCAGTCTCAGGTATCTCAACACAAATTATTAATGAGAATGTTATAACCACAATGTGTGTACTATTGATACTCACAGAAAGGAACTGTGGAGCAATAAGTGCAGTTGACTCAGCGACTCGCCACCAGAAAAGTCTCCTTTAACACAGAACATGTTGCTGGATTTGTCGCAAGTCTTTTTTGAATAAAACGTCTTTGGAGGGGTCTGAAAAGTTGTCTCCTCAGGAGAATGACGAGACGGCGCCTGGAGATTTACAGCTCATTGCTTTCATGTTTGTTTCTTACAGCCACTCCGACAGACGTCACATAAAAACGGTCACTGTCAACTAGTACGGCTGCAGACACTGACCCGGTACAACAACAGCGTCGCTGGTCAGTGCTACAACTTCCAGAAGATACTACTTGTTCAATCAAACAGTTGCTTGAAATGCCATGCTAACAACAGGCTAACAGTAGCCTGAAATGCTATGCTAACAAGACCACAAAGACAAACACCAGAGCATGTGTTCTTATCTGAAATTTTCAGATAAGAAGGCACGTTGCATGGCACCCATTGCTGTGGACACGCCTGTAGATTACGTGAGGTCTCAATGAGCGGTCGCAGAACTTGAAACTTTCTGTTTCAGGTGGATTCAGGACTAGTCCACACCAACCAGAATCGTCCCAAGAAACGAGTGCATCCACACGAAAACAGTGCTGTTGTACATCCTCCGGCCCGTGAGTGGCGCTGTAATGCCGAGGACACAGAACTACACCAAAAATCGACTCCTCTGGTGATACCAACAGGTGGAAGCTGGTACTGCTCAAAGAAAACAAAACAGGAGACTAGGAGTTTTGATTGTACTCCATTTTTTAAAAAATATGCATGACAATTTAAGAGCAGGGATCACTTAATTCAAAAGGATTCTGTACATTGTTGTTAAAAAACCTTAAAGGACAGCAGGCCCGACAAGACAAAACTTGAAAAACAACAAACAAAATAAGGGAAAAACTCGTACACACAGAAACTAAACATCCCAATGAGGCAACATGGTGTTTATAACTTGCATTAAAAGTGCAAAAATGTCAAAACAACAAATGTACAACTAAAAAAATTTAAAAATTTGGCAACGAGGCTGAGAGCTTGGTGAGATCCAGACGAACTGAAAAACATTGATATAATGTGATGTTTTATGTTTAGAAGGTTTCAACGACTCACTTTAATCACATTTGCTGCAGTAACTATACACTGGGCAGTTTTGTTCAAAGTCCAGTGTGAATTAAATACCAAACCTTAACGCCAGAAACATGCAGCAGAGTAAATCATTTGTGCAAACGAAGCGTGCGAGCATGATTTTAAACATTAGCTTAGAATCGTATCATATTTATGTACTTACAACCCCTTTCCCAAAGTCTTGAGTACCTGGACACCGGACAAACCATAAACGAATCATATTTAAATCGACTTTAACGTCCTCAAACTGAAAGCCAAAGCTAAACTGTGGCAATCCTGTTTACATGATTTGTTTTACATCAGGAACTAGTTGATGGAGGTTGAGAACTGGAATGAAATACTAAATTAATTCAATGTTTTTCAGCTTTGGCCTCTGTGCTACTTATTAACACCAAAAACAGTAACAAAATGAAATAATAAGTGTTATGGGTCATTAGCATGAGAATAAGGAGCTGAGGCCTAATGAATAGTGAAGTTAATTTTGTGGACGACATAAAATCACAGTACGTACATTCATAGTTTCTACCACCATGTACAAAAAGACCATCATGTAGTATAACCTGAGTGTTAGACTTTCTACAAACGGCACAGTAGTTTTACGATTCCCAGATGACACTGATGTTTGGTAATGTGAGAATGAATCACACAGAGATGCAAATAACACTGACAAAAAATGGTTCAAAAGGTTAAATGTTCCTTTTTCTTCCCCAGATGTAGGTGGAATATGTCATGAATGGAACTTTGTGTAAAGAAGTCATCAATTGCGATAAAAAAAGCCCCCAAAACATTCCAGCATCTGCTGATTTATGTAATTTACATTAGTATTTCTGTCTAGTAGTTGAGAGGAAAACCAGACAAATCATGGCATCTTCTTACAAATGAGTGCGAATTGTAGAGCGTGTTACACAAAGACGATATGACTTCCTGTTCTAATGTATGAAAATGTATATCAATAATACAAAATATCATTGGATTTACCTTGAAACACATTACTGTACAGGTTATTTGTCAATAGTTTATTGTCGTGTTGATCGATTTACGGTAAGTGACACGATCGGTTTTCAATAATTACGAGTAAAAATCGTCTGATTTGAAAAAGAAATCAATCACTCAGCGATTTAAGGTAATGGAGAACGCCAACGTCACTGGTGAGTAAGCAGCTCAGGTGTCTTGTGTGATGGCCGCCATCTTCCACTACGTCTCTGGGTTGGTGGCTGCCACCATGGCAACGACGTTCATGTGCTGATTGTAGATGGCGTCGAAGGCCTCGTCTCGGTGCATCATCGCTCCGAACACCATTGGCTGTGGAGCAGAGGGGGGTTATTTAAAACACAACAGTGAAAGTGGAGATGCTTTTTGAAAAAAAAACCAAAACAAAACAAAAAAAAAAACAGCTGGAACAAAGACGCATCTCTGTATATAGTTGGCCATCACCTTTGGCCACGGTATGATAGGGTTAATCAACGTGTAGGTGTGTGTTAAACAGTTTGACACACACCTACCCGTGTATTCACCCTCACATATTAGCCAGGAGAGTCCTGCGTACCTTCTGGGTGGATGGTGTTGCTATGGAGATACCCATCCCAGATCCAGGCAGCACTGACAAAACTTTGTACTGTGATGGGCAGAGAGGAGGAAAGGTTTCATGACTCAGCACCACCTGTTTCCAAAATCCAGAAAACGTGACAACACCTTCTGGATGTCAGTGATGTCCAGCAGCTTGATGACTTTGTTCCTTTTGGAAGATCCAGATCTGGAGCTGGAGCTCTCGAAACACAAGTAGCTGCGAGGACAGAGGAGGAACAGAACCACATCGACGTAAACGTGCTTCACTCAGGTGGAATCAACGTTAGAACGAAGCAACAGGAGCTGGGAGGGCGTTGGAGACTTACTTCTCTGTGACGTACAGGACTCCGTTGCGGATGTAGTCTGTGGGCGTCTTCCTGTCTCGGTTGATTAAGCAGCAGCGCCAGCCGTTCTCACACACTGGAACAACAGACGCAGTGAATCACAGGTCTCATCTGCAGCTTTGTGGTCACGACGTGGTCAGTCCAGTGTTTCTGGGCACCCAGTGGTCACCAAAGGAACTTCAGGTCTACGTCTACTCCAGTCACAACAGCGGTGAAATGAATGAAAATATAATGTGAGGCATGATTTTACGTTCCAGAAAACGTTGGGTGGATCTAATGGGCATTGTTGTGCAACGCAACACTGGATATTCACAATATATTCTGACTTTTTTTCGTACAGTTGAAGCGCTTCTGTGTTTTTTCGCATTCATTTTACCGCTGAGCAGGAAGTAAATTCTGAATGCGTCTCTGGCCCCCTGACATTTCCATGTTCTGTGTTGTCTGAGATCCATTTTCAGACAGAGACTTGGTTCATGCAGTTCCCTCCTCACCTGCCAGGGGGCGCTCTGTCTCTGGTATGCTGAACACCTCATGGAAGGCTCCTCTCTTCGTACTGTAGCTTCGTCCTCCATCCTCGTCCCGGCTGACACCCAGAGGAGCAGCAGCACTGAGGCTGCCTCGACCTCCAGAAGTAGTGACCTGAACAGGTGAGGCGGAGGGGGCGGGGCTTAATGACACTTCCCCCCCAAACAGTCAAATGTGACTGGATATTTTCAAACCACGTAAAACTGCAGAAGTGCACAGCAAACCCACCAATGACACATTTGTGTGGAGCAGGAAGACACACAGAGAGGAAATGAACTACATGTTAGAGGCGCCCTCTACAGGTGGAAACACAGCTGTTACCTGAAGCTGGTGGTAAATCAGGTACACCATGTGGTGCTTAGTCAGATTATAAACTGAGGTCTCTCTCTCTTTCTCTCTGTCTTTCTTCTTTTTTTTAACTTTTCTATTGTTCTCTCCTTTTTTCCTTCCTTCACTCGGTCAGTTATTGGTGTGATGTCCTACTACATTCTTACATACTACATTACTTACAGTATACCAGGGCTGAATTTGGAACAAATAAGTCTTTATTCTATGAAACTAGTCACTTATTAAGAGAAGGTAGGATGCTGATATCCTGTTATTTTGATAATTATTTTGATATAATCTTTGTGTTTTATGTCTTTGTAACATTTGCATGTTCATACTGAATAGTTGAATAAAAGTAAAACATAAACTGAGGGTGAAACCTGAAGATATGAACATAAGACAAAGTCACAGAGGACTTGAGTTTGTTCTGGGAGGTGGAGAGGGAGAGGGAGTCTGAGGAAAGAATATTCACTGACCAGCAGGAGTTCTCTGGACTAAAACCGTACATCTCTGACTAGATACACACTACTGACCTCTATGCGCACACACATCCACACACATCCACACACCCACACAGTAGGATCCTACCTGTTCACACTCAGACAGCTGAGAGAGAAAAACGCAACAACTGAGAAAAAAACCTCAACGACCGGAGACCAGCTACTGGGACCAGTATGAACCAGTATGGGACTGATAACGGACTAGTCTGGGACCAGTATGGACCAGTACGGACCAGTATGGGACCAGATGATGGTTCCTATTGACAGTTTTCATTGTGGAAATGAGTCTGTTGGTTGAGTTTGTTTTACAGAAGCTTCACATCCTGCGGTGAGTCTTTTCCTGAAGACCCAACATAGACACAGTGACTTCTTCAACCAATCGTTCCTAAAACAGTTGAACTCATACAGTTGTTTTCTGTTTCAACCATATCCACTGTTTAGATGCTACAACTTAGGGCTCAGTCATGACTGATCTAGCAGTGGATTATCACCTGTCAGCGCTGCTACAGATCAAAGTCGGAGTCTTGACGGAAGGCGCACACACCCACCTGACGTCATGAAATCATCATGTCAGGTTCTGAAAACAGCTTTACGTCTCAGCCAGTGTGTGAATTTTACTGTGAAACACCTCACAACATGAGATTTCCAGCTGTGCAGGTGAGGAGCAGACAGTTGTTGACACAGCACTGGGCCATGGTGAACTCAGGGAAAACAAGTGTTTTTTGTTAACTGGACTCAATTCTACTTTCACGTAAACGGACAGAAATCAAACCAAATGTTTTTTTTTTTTTTTAAACACATTTTTTCACATATTTGAATTCAGTTTATCAACAACACTGAAATGAAAAGTCTGGTTTCAGGGTGAACAAACACAGGTGCTGTCACTGACCCGTCTGCTCAGCGTGGTGTTGCTGCGCTCCTTCAGCTGCAGGTCGGTGGGTAGGTTGGTCCAGATGATGTAGGGCGTGTCGTAGCGCTGCCTTAGCTTGGGACAACTCTTGAAGATGAAGTCGATGATAAAGAACTTAATGCCCACGTACACACCTGCCATGGAGGAAGAGGAGGAGTCAGTCAGCGATGACAAACACGACCGCAGAGGGACGATCCAGCTGCTTTGTGGTATTAGGAAGATAAAAAAATAAGGATACTAAAATGTAATTTTTCATTATTCCAGCATTATCTGAAAGTAAATAAATGTGAATAAATAAAATAAATGTAATAGTGCTTTTTAATTAGTTGGAAAAAAGGAAAATCTAATCTTTCATTATTCCAGCATTGGTAAAGCAAATAAAGAAACAAATCTATTGTTGGTATTTCTGTTACTCAAAAATGTCCATAGCCATTTTATGATCGAAAACACAGCTGACAGCAAGAGTCCCAACTGCAGGAAACTGATGCGTTTCTCCTCTGTTGGACTCTTTCTCCACAACAACAGTTGGATGCACACTGCTCCCGCAGAGCTTCTCTGATGTCCTCTGTGGGGGCCGTTCATTGAAAAGGATGGTGTGGCTGCGAGCATGGGGTGCTAACATGCTAAGCTAAGAACGTCCCAAATATTACACGCTCTCAAATCGAGGCTGCAAAGCACCAGGTGACGTACCTACGATGAATCCCAGCAGTTTGTATGGCAGCAGGCAGGAGGAGATGAAGGCCACCCACAGGCCAACGTACAGCTTCTGGGTCAGCTCCGGCTGGACCCACATGAAGAGGCTGCCGCACGCACACACACACGCGCACACGCACACACACACACGCACAAACACACACACACACACACACACACACACACACACATAGTAAGCAGACCCGTCCGTTCTGCCAGGACTACGATCACGTGTGTGCTGAAAAAAACACTCACTTCTTTATTTTCTCCAGGATGTTGGCCATCCTCCCAAACAGATTCTGTGAGGAACAAACACAATCAGACTTGGATCCAGCTGGGAGGCGTCGCCGCCTGTGACGCAGAGCATCCAGCGGGTCTCACCTGAGCCTTCTGAGCCACGTCCAGAACCAGCTGGAACTTCTCCGACACGGTCAGGTCCTCTTTAGGAGGCTCCTGGAGGAGAGAGGAAACCTGTCAATCGCCGTCCATGTGATGATCCAGCAGGTGGCGCTGTTTGACAGTCAGCTGAAGGAGTGAATGTGAGGGGAGAGTTCTCACCAGGGGCTCTGAGACTTCAGGGACGATGCTCCACTGGATCCTCCAGCCCCTGAGAGCAGATCATCATGGGAATTCACACATGCATGAGGTTTTGGGGTTTTTTCCACACTCCCTGTGCTACGTTAATGATCATGTGACCATCACGGTTTGAAGTTGTAGATTTGTGGCTGTAGAGTCAGCGACAAACAAAACTAACCCATATATGTTGAAACGTCAGTGACTTTTCTAATTAAATTCTGTAAAACATTTGGATACAAATCATCATCTGTTGTTTTATGTGTTTTAATGTATTTTAATCAATTTGATGTGTGTATGAAAGTATTGCACAAATAAAGTGTATTAGAGTATTAGTGTGTAAGAGTATTATTATTAATAACAATAATATTAAACAATTATTAGTATTTTTACAATTGTTATTTATATTATTATCGTTGGGGCGGGGCTTAGACTGACCTGGCAATGAGGTAATTCAAAGAAAGACGGAGAATGGCGAGAAACAGGAACATGGGGACGGCCCAGCCGTGCCACGCTGAATACATGTAGACCTGTGGAGAACATGA
>CAAKHB010005411.1:26776-46977 GCA_901007665.1 Aeoliscus strigatus
TCAAAGTTCAACAAGTATTTAAGATCAAAAATAGAATCAGGATAATATAGTGTCAAAATATTTTCCAGTCCAATCCACATTGTATGGACCAATCAGACTCAACCTTTAAAGAAAAAAAACATTTCAATTTGTTTCCATGATGTTCTTCTCAGGCGCTGCAAAGAGTGAATGAACGTCTGCTGGACGAAAATCCCGCAGAGTCGCTTTTGTTTGACGTTGTCCTGATCACCACCAACAGCCAGCAGCAGCAGCAGAGCGCACGCATCATCAGCAGCACCAGACATTACGGTAACTTTATGATGCGCCACCAGACATTACTTTAATCATCAGCAGCAGATATCGTGGTAACTTTTTTTAAGCGGCATCCACACCAGCCATTACGGTAAAAAGACTTTAATCTGCAGCAAGTTTGTCTTCATCAGCAGCAGCAGATGTTACGTTTCATCTTTACCGTCACCACCAGCTCTGTAGTGTTGTTGCTGACTGCCGACTTCCTGTCCTTGTTCCTGTGTTGTAGGTCTTGAAGTCAGCCGGTTCTGTTTTTCCAATGAGGAAGATTTCACCGAAGGTTTACTGAACAATAACGTTCAGCTCTTCCTGTCGACGGACACAAACGAGGCATTGCAGGCGTCCCAGAGAGGTTAGAAAGTTCTTCTTCTCTGACAGATCATGTGATGAAATGATGGCTCCTCCTCATCGTTGGTCCAGGTGTTCTCTCTGCACTTGTGGACCAGCAAACAGCTTCCTGCCCGTCAGAGCAGCTCAGGGTTTTATTCTGTGGCGACGCCATTACCCGTCCCGACACGGTCTCGGCGCCAGCGAGCCCACAATCCTTTCAGGTATGAGCGGCAACATCCCTTGCCTGTTACGTGACTCGTGTGTGTGTGTGTGTGTGTGACTTAATGAAGAGCTGTTCTGCA
The DNA here is from genome assembly GCA_901007665.1 of Aeoliscus strigatus. Lineage (NCBI taxonomy): Eukaryota > Metazoa > Chordata > Actinopteri > Syngnathiformes > Centriscidae > Aeoliscus > Aeoliscus strigatus. The sequence goes on from CAAKHB010005411.1 coordinate 27,697, forward strand.
GCGGTTCCTGGCTCAGCTGGGCGACATGCGGCGGAGGCTCGGCGTGCTGGACAGCCCGCTCAGCCTCATCCTGGTGACGTCACGCGGCGGCAGGGAATGCTGCGGCAGTGCCCTGAAGATGCTGCGTTCCCGTGGTGTCGGTGTTGACGAGGCGTATTGTCTGGCCGGGGCCCCGCAGAGCCTCATCCTGCCCCTGCTCCAACCTCACTTCCTCCTCAGTGACGGCTTCAGTGGTCTGGAAGAGTGATGACAACACTTCCTGTCACATACGCTTTGTCGTGACTTTAAAATATGCTGTTGAATCTGTCGATACACATTTGACCTCATTCAGCCTTAAAGTCTCTGTTTTCAAAAGTTGATAATTAGCTGGAAATTGTGTTTTTACTAGATTGTCTCTGCACATGCAGAGACCTATTATTGAATTAATAGAATTATTTTATTTTTCTTTATTATTTCTTTCAGATATAATAAAAAAGGACTATTTTTTGGATGTTGTGTAATATTCTTCCACATAAATATATTAGCACAACAGTACAAACTTGCAATTCATAAAGAAAGTTCTCCTACACAGCTCCTTCATTATTTTTCCTGAGGCGATGTGTCATTGATGTGTAGCCCCGTTGCCTTGGCAACCACAGATACTTGGTGAAATTTGTTTGATGTTTCCAAACAGTTTGTTTTATTTGCTGATACGAAATTCTATTGCTCTGGAAATAATATAAAGGATTTAGCAGAATGCATTTTAAATGAAATGACAAAGATAAAATGATCTGATGTAAATCACTGAATTAAAAAAGACTATTTATGATTTTTGGATTTTTTTTTTCATTAATGGCGGCCAGTCATTATGACGCATCGTCTTACTGCTCCTTTTTGCAAGTGGGGAACTATACATATGAATAAGTATGTAAAAGAACTTGATTTATACCATGGAGCAAAAATAAATAAATGAAAAATGTATTTCACTTTCATTTTTGTCCTTTTTGTATAAGCACAATAACACACAGAGAGTAAGTTGTATTTGGATGAAATAAGATGGAAAAAGGTTATTTTGCTATTTTAACAAATGTATGGCCATGTTCAAGAAACCGTCTACACGCCATCTACTCTGTCTGCCAGCATGTGGCAGCAGAGATCTTCAGTCACTGTGGGTTGACGCAAAAACAAAAGAATCACAAATGTCAGGTTTCACACAAGTACAAGTTTCAATTGTTTTCATGAATTTATGTCATTGATGATTTAGTTGGAAGTGTACCACGTTTACTTCCTGTGTGGGGCGACGGCAGCGGGGTTTTCTTCGTTATCGCCTCAAACTACCTGTTATTCTCAGGTTCTTGGCTGTGGACATACAGCACGTTTGTTGTTCCTGTTCTACTTATTGTCATGTTGTTACACATCAGAAAATCTACAGATCTACAAGTATGAAAAGTAAATCGGCAGCTCCTCCTCTGGGACTGCCCCTTCCAACCTCACACGGACCATTTGTTTGCATTTGGATCAGACGCCTTCGCACGCACCTGAACACACAAGCATCCATGTTTGTGCAGGTCTTCGTGTGAACATTCATTGACACAAATTCAATGTGTGTAAACATGTTTATCTATTTTATTTAACACGTGCCTCTACTCTATGTTATTGTCTGCCTTTACTGAGCGTTGTGAGTAATGTCATTATCCTGTATAATGACAATAACGAAACTTGAATGTTTAATTTACTATCTCATCCACTTTATATGTTTTACTTTCACTTATATCTAATTTAATCAGAGTTTATTCTGTTATTGTTACTGCAAATTGTTGGTACAAGACAGAAACCATCCATTCAGTCATTATCATTGTCAATATCTCAGCCTCAGTTCTGTTACTTCCACTTGACAGTATTGCATATAAATATATATAGTATTGTACATTTAACCGACCAAATATATTGTAATATAATACAGTGTTTTCAGTCTGTTTTATTTTTATTTTTTTCACTGTATATATTCTTTGAATTATTACAACATTTTTATACATTGTTCTTATATTTTCAATCTATGTTCAATGTTTGGCTCCCTACACCAAGACAATGTCTCAGTACGTATACTTGCCAGTAAAAACACATTGGATTCAGTGGGGGACAGGTGAGGTCACCCTGGACCTGTCCCCAGCCAATCACAGGTTTGACATATAGAGCATGAAACTTCACACAGAAAAGGCCAGAAAAGTTTGCCCTACGTTTCTTTGTATCTTATCTTATTCCTCAAACTGCCAAGTGTGTTAACGTCCCTACTGTGTGACCTGAGCACCACCTCCGCATCCCAACAGCTGACACCCACCGTTAGCCCTGATTTCACCCAGTGATATCATAACCTGGCTGGAAACGTCTCTCATTGTTCTTTCTACTCTGGGCGCACTCAATCTTTTCACACAAACAGTAGAAAGATCCCCCTTGGGTTTTCAGCGGTGAAGGCTGTGTGAGCTGACCTCCATCTGCCCTTCAGTCAACCTGCCCAGTCAGGAGATTCTGCCTCTGAGCTGAGCGCTGCCAAGTGAAACCACGCAGGGGAGAAAGATTTGGATGACGGCGTGCAAAACATGTGGAAAGAACACAGCCACTTCAGAGGATTTAAATCAGAAAATCGCTCGTTGAGCTATTTTATGTGGGTCTGCTGCTCAATGTGTCGCGCAACGATTCCCTGAAACGCATGGATATGTAGTTTATTGGAGTAGAATGAGAGGAAGTTGTAGTATACAGTGGTCTGTCCAACTTTGAGTGGCCCCTTCAGGGTCCAACGGGCCACAGTTGGAGAAACCACCTACGGTTGTCATGGCGATGGTTCCCCTAATGCGTAGATATATAGTTTATGGGGGTGGAGTAAGAAATGGTCCTGAAATCAACTTTGTCCTTCAGATACCCATTCAATTCCGGTGACGAGAAGACTTTCCCGGGAACCAGAGGGAGTCATAACCGGTTGATTCCCGGTCAAGTCGACTGAGACGAACTATTGCAGCCAGGGTTGGTTCTGTTTGTAGACCCACGATTAATGGTCACTGTTGGAAGGTATCAAGTTACACCAGCAAACAAACCTCATCAGACATGAAGAGCAAATAAACAGGAAAGGAGGTGAGACAATAGAACCTTTACGTTCTCCACACAACCTTCCGGCTTTTTGGAAATTATTGTTTTTGGTGAGGAAATTCCAGCCGACTATGAACTTAACGCAGGTGGACTGTTTTTGTTCCAAAGTGTGGATTAGAAAATAACAGGGCAGCATGGAAAATGTGTCAGGATGTTGCCATGAGCACGTCACCACACGCCCCCTGGGACACGGAGTCACTTTAGGAAAATGACATTCCAGTGAGCTCAGAGTTCCTGACGACCAACTGACAGCTCGTATTTATCTTCGTGAACCTCTGAGGAAAACCAACATGTTGGCCGTGTGTAAATATGTGAGCTGGATAGACACGCATACCAGTGAGCGACTGCTACCGGTCGACAAACTGCTGGAAGAGCGACGTGTTTGACTTTCCAGTATAGACTTCATGTTTTAAAAATGAATAAATAACCAACCAATATAGATTATTATTATTATTATTTAAATATGAGTTGATTTTTAAATTTTATTTTTAAGTTGACCTGCAAGGTGTCATTAGTGGCCTGTTTTAAAACGTTTCAGAACGATGTTCATCATTGGATTTATCTCCTTTCAAGTTAATTCATATACATACGTGGACATATGATCAGCTGTTTATTACTTTGCGGTTTTTGTACACATGAAAGTCATCGCATACGTAACCACATCCAATTCTACAGCAGTATGTAAACGTTTCTGTTGTGTTTTCACAGACTTGAACAGCTTTTAAATGCAAGAAAGACAAAACTCTTTTTTCATTACTATTTTGTCCACAGTTTGTGATTGCTATTGCCTTCAGACTACACATAGAAGCCTCATCTCATAACCTTCAGTGTATTATTTAACCACACGGTCGTTCCAGAAAGCAGGTTTAACTTGTTCATCCTGACATGAAGAAAAATTGTTGATTTTTCATTTTTGTTAAATGTAAACTGTCAGAAATCAAACCAAATGTCTTTAGTTTTTAAAAAATCAGTTTATCTGTAATTCTGAATAAGGAAATTCTACTGAGTTTTTTCCTCACTTCAGGGTTTCACTAAACCTGCTTTCTGGAACGACCACTACCGTGAACTTGATATTGCTTGTTTGTGTATGTTTGGCAAGGTTAACGGTAAAATCAACATGGCCGATTTTCACCGAACTTGTTGGAGAAGTCTCACATGTGTAAAAGAAAAACAGCAAATACATTTGATTGTGGATTCTTTAAGTACAGACAAAAAACGCATTTTTAACATTGGATTAGGTGGACGTTTGCGGCGTCAGTGTACATTTCTCATATAAAAGGTAGCAATCGTGACTAAATAAATAAATAGCGGGGTATAAAGCTCACTTTCATTTTGAAATATTGAGGGAGCGTGGATGTGAAAATAGAATAGAAAATCGAAAAATAAAGGGGAACGATGCACGTGTGTATATAAGATTTCACGCGGAGTACTCGGATGTCCGCGCATGAGTCGCGTCCGTGAAGGCAGCGCCGGCGCTGCCGCTGCTCGTCGTGCTCCGGGAGTCTCCATGGAGAGGTTGAGACCGACCAGGATCTGAGCCGGATCATGGCGGCGCCTCTCGGGCGGGACGCCCTACCTGAACACTGGTCTTACGGTGTGTGCGGGGACGGCAGGGTCTTCTTCATCAAGTGAGTGTGCTCATGAACGTATTTTTTTTTTTACCGCTTTACCGTCACGGGAGTTGTCGGAGGAGGAGGTCCGCCGGTGTTCTCCTCTCCGGCGGTGTAACAGGTGTTTGTCTCTCCTCTGTGTCCGTGTGGCAGCGACGAGACGCGGACAACCGCTTGGCTGCACCCCCGCTCCGGTGAGCCGGTGAACTCCGGCCACATGATCCGCTCAGGTAGTGTTTGTGCTTTCGTTGTCAACCGGTGGCGGTGGACTTCACCGGGCCCAAACTTTACAGAGTGGGTTTCCGTTGCAGACCTACCTGCAGGATGGGAGGAAGGCTTCACGGACGAAGGGGCCAGTTACTTCATAAAGTAAGGGTCTTTTTCTCACTCTCTGGCGCGATCCTACGAATTGTCAGTTTGGATCGAACCGGTCTGATCCGGGACTGACCTGCTGACCTATTGCTCCCGTGAAGCGGCCTTCTTCTCCGTCGGTAGGAGATACACCTGTTGTTTATAGGACGACGATTAATCGGTCGACCGATTAATCGATTAGCCGATCACAACATACGAGTTTATACACAGTAGCAGTGTCGATGTGTTGTTGTGCCTACGTATTCAATGACAAATGAATTCATGTCAAAGAAAACTAACTGTCACTGTAAATGGTAACAAACTCCATATGAAGAAATACATATTGCATGATAAATTAATTGCACTTGAACAGAACTCAAATCAGCTAATGCTTGAGAATGATGAATAAAATGGTGAGTTGCAAATTATTGTCACCATGGCTTAATCTGTTGATTATTTTCTTGAATAATAGCTGAAATTGTTTTATTACACTCATTAAAGCAGCAGAGAACCCAAAAAACATTGACATTTAAGAAGCGTCAGAATTTTTACTTAAACGCTTTTCACTTAAACACTCTCAGCGATTCATCGATTAGCACTATAGTCGGCCATTGATTCCTCCAAAGGTTGTAAAATGTATTCAGATACTTTTGGTCTCATTTATTATTATTTACCTTGGAGCCAAATTGGTTATTTTGCTGTGTAGAAACACTATGTACCTGATACTGAATAATCAAAGCAAATGACTTTGTTTTCATTTCTTCTTCCAGTTATGCTGAAACTATGAAACGGTTCCATTCATTTACTGCCATCGGATGTTCAGTCAGTGTTAAAAATGACATATTGTGACTTAAATGTCAGAACATCACCTGCCGGTGCTACAGTAGAACTAAATGTGCTGGTGTCCTGTAATTACCTCACGTGTCATCAGAGGTCTCTGCTCAGCTACGTTGTGTTGCTTTAATTTGTTCAAATTGTGTTTTGGATTGTGTTTATCACACGACGGCCTGGATCCGTTTGTTTGATTAAGTGGTCCTGTTCTTTCAGGAAATGTTTGGGGTTTGCACGTGTGTGGCCCAGCAGGTGACAGCACTTTCATAAATAAGTTATGAACTTTTCTGTTGACATTTGGACTTCATGCACTGACAGTCAGCTGTTTGAAGACGCTCAGTTCTTGCTGTGTGTGTGTGTGTGTGTGTGTGTGAGCGAGAGTAGGAAATGTCAAACGTGTGGCTGTAGCACACTCTGGTCCGCAGAGGGGCAGATGTTTCTGTTATTCCTTTCTTCTCCTCGTTTGAAACAAACTGCTGAGTGTACAAGCTGCTGCTCTGTGACGTTAATGTTTCACATCAGTTAGGAAATGTCGCTGTGGGAAAATGCAGTGTCATGTCCTTTTAGTTTGTCTGCTTGTTTGCAGTAATCAGAGCAGTTTACAAATGACTCAAGTCAGGAACGGCTCAACTTTCACTGGCCTATGACTTCTTCAGGTCATGGTACCCGTCCCCGAGTCCAAACCAGGTTCTTCACCAAAACAAACAACTTATTCACCATTATGACTAGATGGAGGAGGAATTAAATCCAGCAGAGGTGTGTTTCAAAATAAAAGTCTGATTGGGACCTTTTGTTTTGAAATTTCTCACAGGTTGGAAAAAATACAACAGTCATCAGTGTCGAGAACAAAATGCACAAATAAGTCAGGAGACAAACTGAAACACATTTAGTCTGAGAATAATGCAATTAAACATGCAAAAGTGAGAGTTTGTCATTTAAAAATGTATTATTCATGCATTTGGTACTTTGCAAGTAAAGTAACAAGTACTTCAAACTTGTTATTCTTTGCCTCTTAACGTATCTTAAATGGGAATGACAAAGATGATTAGGTTCTGCTTGTTGTAAAAGTGTCTCTCTTTCGCGCAAATATCGGAGCATGTGCACCATGATCAAATACAGATCAGGTGTCAAACGCTGGGTCTGAAATGTTCTTCTGCTCTGCGCATGTGCCATTATTAGTGCATGCGTACTACGATGGAAAGCAGGTCGTGTTCCCGGGTAGACGATCTGGTACTGACAACGCCAGAGACCATTCAAACAACCGCTCTTCATCAGCAGCAGCCATCTTTGTGGTGCACATACTGTGGTCACATCGCGGTCATCCTGTTAAGCCACGCCCACAGACTCTGTACATGGCTTTGAGCCCGCCTACATCAGATAGACCGATGTGATGGGTCCCAGCAAATTTTGTTGTCAGTTAATGATCCAACTGTTTGTGTCCAGATGGACTGCATTGCATTTGCTGGCGGTTCGTCTCGTTTCAGTGGATAAATATCTCCACACACTAACGACCTGTACGGCGTCTGGACTTGGCATTGACTTATTTCAGAGGCAGGTTGGTAGATTGAGGTGTTTATGGGTCCTGCGTGCTGATAGAGAATAAATTATCTGTGCCGATAACAGAAGACATAGGTTTATGTCGCCGTCAGCGGGCTTTGTTCCATACAAAACACGTTTTTGGTGGGTAGAAGATTTTGACATTGATAAAGTGCTGTGGGATTCAGGCTTATTGAAGGCGTCCTGCTGTCGTGTGAGTCTGCGGTTTGATGACCGCTGACTTTTCTCATTTTCTGCGACACAGAACTGAGAAATGAATTCCAGACGTTGGCCAGATAATAGTTAAATGCAATTTGAAAATGTCACATCAGGCTCTAAAAAACCTGTAGCAGCAGGCATTTTAATTTGTGAACAAACTACTCATTCCGCAAATGAATAAAACCACAGATTCAGCTGCAGCCGCTCAGTGTGCTGTGTGCTTTTGAAGAATCTCTCAGCAGTTCTCCCATCGATAGCGATACAGTTCCTCATTCCTCGTCACGTCCTCGTTGAACATGGCTGATGTACGCAAAACACACACTGTGATCCGTCAATGAAGCACAGACGTTTTTGTGATGGTTTTTGGCCACAGCGTGTGGCGGAGATGTGTCGGCAATCGTGTCCTGCTCTGACCAATCAGTGTCAAAAGGTGTCCAGCTTTTGAACGGAGGACAAAAACGACGTGCTGATAAATCCTTTTGAAGTGCAACCATGTCTTCACGTTAGCTTGAAATGCTATGCTAACGAACCCGCAAAGAGAAACTCATGTGTTGCGAAATTTCGCAGATGAAAAGAGTTGATTTCTCCAGGGGGGTTGTTGTACTGTTCCACTTTATGGCACGTGCCAACACACCCGTTTCTGTGGAAACAACAGTAGTTTCCATTAGGTCACAATTAGCGGTCGCATCTCTGTGCCTCAGTATGAACTGGACTGTTGCTGGAACGTTCTGTTGCAAGTTACTGCACTTGCAAACTTTGGTCTGGACTGGACTTTCAATACGTAGTGTTGAAGTAAGATTTCCATAAGACGTCCATGACATGTAGTCGTCGTTCTGTCGTCACTCACTTTGCCTGGGCTTGTTTACTTCCCTCCCCTCTGGAGATGAGGGCTGTCTGGTGTTGTCTGGTGTGCGCGGTGGCTCCCACCTGCCTCAGGCGTACTACTCACACATGTGCAGGATGTTTCTCCAGGAATCTTCTTACTTTAGATGTACGTGCGCCGACACAGACGCGACGCACCTCCTGGGCCCGACGGCCCGTCCTCTGCGCTGCTCTATCCCAGCAGGGAGCTTCTGTCATAGGGAGCCGAGCCGATCAGATCCGAGGAGGGATAAACCTCCCTCAGGATCATCTGCATGACTGGCTTCACCGAGGGGGATTGAAGGAAGGCAGAGAAAGACATGGACACACAAAGGGAAAGCAGAGAGGAGGGAGGAGAGGTCGGCGCCTGAAAGACTGTTGATGTGATACAGTTTACAAGCAGCTCCGCTCATAAATTCCATACTTTTCAATCTCACATCTCTCTTGTTGTCTGTCTGCTACCCGTCCTTACAAATCTATAATCCTCACTCACAGGCTTTCCGTTCACCTGCCTGCCTCTGTGGTGTTAGTTCTCTGAGTTTATCTATTCTAAATTGGTAACCGTTTAGATAAATAAGCATTTACTGAGTTGATTTATAATGGCTCTAGAGCCAAAAAGTGGTCTCATGAGAGGAACTGTAAAGGTTGGCATTTGTGTTTCCTTGCAGCAACAACATGGAGCATTGTTAATTGAACATGTAAAATCAAAGTCCTCTCTTTTTGAAGTAGCAGCCTCATTGGAAAAATACCACAAAAAGGGGTTGAAAGTCATTGATTGGAGCGCTCCTTAAAGTTCAGTGAAGGATTTTGAAGTGAAACCGAACCTCAGAGTTTTGGGTTAAAGTAGGAGTTTTGATTAAAAAAGAAAAAAAAATCCTCAACAGGGGCCGGCCTTGACGGATGGGACCAGACACGCCCACTCACACGGTCCTGAAAGTTGTCGCAGTTTGACTGATGTCTCTCCCCCAGATTCTCCTGGTGGCGAAGACCACGGTGCTACAGAGCAACGCTAGCCATTAGCTTTGATGGCAGGGGCGGAGCCAGCTGACCAGAAATACCACTAGCTGGGTGGGCAACAGCTGTGTTTCCATCTCTAGAGGGCGCCACTGTGAAGATTGTAAGACAAAGTTTCCATCCCTCCGTCTGTCATCTCCCGCTTGCTCAGGTCACGGGTCGCGCCTGTCCTGGAGCCGACCCCAGCTGGCAAATGGCAGGGATGAGTCGACAAACAACCATTCACACTCGGGGGGGTGGCAATTTAGAGCAGCCAATTAACCTTTGTGTGTTTTAGAGGAAGCTGGAGTACCCGGAGAGAAATGCATAATTGTAATAAATTGCCCAAAACTGAGATTTGGACCCTAGTCAATCAGTAGCACAACTAAGTACTTCAATAAATTGGATTTGAGTAGGAAGAAGTGGGTTGGGGGTTTAGTTCCTCTTTAAAGAAGAAGAAACTCGAAAATTGACTGTGCAGCGATTTGAATCCTGCGCCGTGATGGTATCACAACGCCATGCCAAAGAGGATTATCTCCAAGGAGCTTACACTAATGTCGGGAGTACAGCCCTGCAGTATACCGACAGAAGATGCAATCAAGACCGCTGGAAAAGTTTTTGTCCCGTAAGGTCTTCTTTAGGGTAGGTCTTTGTCGGCAGCGTGAGGGCTCACATTTGTCACGCTGACATTCCGTCCCCCTGTCAATGGAGAATGTCCATGAATACATACAGAAGGTTGGTGCAGAGCACAGCACATCTTCTGAAACTACACAAAATCAAAATACGAATTAAAGCTGGATGAGGGCTCGGCCCAGAGAACAAACGTGTCCCTGGGAGTCTTTTCAGTGGATCGGAGTGAGCGGTGGTTGCTAGCAGGTGAACATGATGTTTTGTTCACGAAAAGGACAGCAAGGCTTACAGGAATTTTATTTTTAATGGTTTGAGATCTTTGGGCAAAAAAAACCAAAGGTGTAAGACGGGGTCAGTGTGCAGTGTAACAATCTTGGTCCTCGGATGAATAAGCCTCTTTGTTTCTCTGCGGCCCCACCAAGGATTCAGTGGTACCCTGGCAGACAAATACCGGCTGGAAGCTTTGTCAACAAAAGCTTTTCTGTTGTTTTTGTTGGTCGAAGGTGCTGAACAGTTTGTGTGTTCTGCTTTCGGAACAGCAGGAGAGTTAAAGATTATTTTCTTGCAAATGTCAGCCCAAGGACAGCATCCGACTGTCTTCTCTGGCTCTGTGCCAAATTTAAGGATGCTCCCTCCAGATATTTTCCTCCCACAGATGTTTCCTGCAACAAAAGACGTGTTCAGCAGCACATGTTGGGGTATTAAGTTTTATTCTGCATGTAGCGTTACTCAGCAGACTCTGGACTTTGATGGTAAATGGTTAACTCATGGATACATTTGTCCTGACACACCTCAGAGCTGCACCACAGGACGGGACGGTTGGATTTGGTTTGGAGGAAAACCTCTACTAGACATGTTTCCCAGTGGTCAGTACCTAACCAGGAGCCTCATGTACGCTCACATTCAGGTACATCCGAGTGAAACCGAATGGTGGAACTGTCCAGAGCTGTAGGCATGAGCTGTTGGCAACACCTGGGGGGGCGGTGAAAGCTGAGAACGTGTGAAAATTTGATTGGGATTTCTCAGAGTTATACATTCATTTTCATATGTATATCAAGGGTGTGGTCTGGTACCCTGACATGTGCGGCCAATTCCACGTTGATTGAAGTGTACAAAGGAAATGTGCTAGTTCGCACGGTTTCTTACTTCAGGATGGTAACATGGTGTGATTTCACAGGAATTTTCCAGAGCCTTGATGACAGTGAAGTCCAGGAGCTCCTCACCCTTTTGAAAAATGTCGTCCAGAAGCAGAGTTTTTGTGTAAAAGCAGCTCAGGTCGTTTTGCCACAGCACTGACTGTCTGTCTGTAAATTGTGTTCATGTTGAGATGTGGCCACGTCAGCTGCCATGTTTGTCCACCAGCCCAGAAAGGTTCAAGGTTGGGGATGTACTGGGGTCTGTCATCTGCAACTGTACCACCAGATGCCGCTAAACCACCCGAATCCGTGCTTTACACTTGTAGTGAAGTGATTTCTAAAGTTGTGCCATGATCTTTAATATCCCTAAAAAATCTGAAACGAAACGAGACTAAAATGCTTTAAAGAGATCACAGATGTGGTTGTAACTGCAAGCTGCAGGTTTGGAGACGTGAGTCATTGTTTGTACCTGACTCCCACTGAAACTCATTCACCACCAGGCAATCATTTATCAGCTGCTTAGTGTTCTATTTTTTAAACTATTTTTACACTTTGAGACAGTTCTGTTGTTGTCTGGTACCTAGTACAGAGTCATTCACACACTGTTGTCACAGCTACCATCTCTTCAGTTCATATCAAGTTGTGCTTACGATCCCGTGTCCACCTTTCTTCCTCCCCCTCTTACTTTACTCTTGCCAGCATCTGTTTCTATGACACTATTTCTGTCATAGCTCCAATCCATTTTCAATAGTCTGAATGGGATGTACTTTTTTTCTAACCTGAGAATATTTTGGTCTTTTCTGACCCGACCTTTATAACTGCAAAGTCATGTTTTGACATTAACTTTATTTGTCTTCTGACGCCCAATAAGCATCATGTCGGTGAGACGGGAATCATCTCTATCTCTAAACGTTTCATTTTATCTGACAAACCGTATTGAGTGGAGTTTCTTTTTCAGATACATGTTTTCATGGAACATGCCCACACACCTGAAATTAGTCCTCTGCATTTGACCCATCCTAGCTACACACACACAACCACACACACTCGGCACCCGGGGAGCACATGGGGGTTTTCGGTGCCTTTGCTCAAAGTTCACCTCGGCAGCAAGTAAGGATGCCTTGAACCGGCCACCCTCCGGTCCCCACCGGTTGTCTCCGATGTGTGATTGGGTTTCTGGTGATTTTGCATCAAACTGAGAACGTGTTGATGTGAAATGTTGTTAGTGCAGACCTGAGTGATGATGGAAACAATATTTTGATGTTCCCCGCCACTAAAAATGGAATGATCAGTCTTGTGCCCACAGTCTGTGACGGTTGGTCTGGTTCCTTCAGTCACAGTTTTGTTATGGGCCTCTCACACCGGACTCGTGAACAGCTTGTTAAACATCTGCTCGCGTTCCTCCTAAGAAGACATCAGTAGACAGAGTTGAGGTCCAGACACCGAGCTGTACTTCTCTTCACGCCTGTCAGTATTCATAAGTTTGTTGCAGTTTCTTTCTTTCTTTTCATTCTATTTGTGATTAGAGAAGAGCTTGTTTGACAGATGATGGTGATGTTTTGGTCTGTTTTCCAGAGTGCTTGCACTGATGTTTTCATCTATTTTACTCGTGTAAACTCACGAGAATCGGCTCTGAACATAACAGCCCTCTTATTTTCCCTCTTGTCTTCCTCCTCTTCTTGCCAAACTCTGCACAGATTACTCTTTCGGGTCATTTTAGTACACCGTGTGTGCGTGTGTGTTCGCACCATCTTTGAAGTTCATCTGAAAATGAAGGTCTTGAATATTTAACTCTTCCCTCAGGCTGCACGTATTAGTCCGTAGAGTCTCCCAGAGATCTGAGTACAACGCAGATCTGTTTGGCCGATACGTGTTTCATCATGATATATAAGTAATGACAGATATTTTTCACACAGTGTTCAGACACTAGCTTAAAAGTGATGTTAAAATTTGATCAGCTGATATGAGTTGCTGACTGCTTTGTTAATACAGAGTAAAACAACATTTCACCTGAGAGCCGCATGAATATTTACTGATACAGTCCAGGTGTATTTGGTTGATGTCCTTCAACGCAGATGAGTCCATTTTGAATTCCGTCGATCTTGATTTTCGGACAAAGTTACAGCTCCTGTGTGTGGGCGACATGAACTAAAGGTCACTTCTCGGTATTTTTTCATTGAATGGCGATACTCTGTATGTCTACTTTCACAACATCATCACTGGATGGCATGGGTGAACACCGATTTTAACATGTTCTACATATGTTTAACTGATCCTCAGCATTGACCTCTGTCAGTTTAAACGTGAAGCTCGCCCAGGATACCACGTTGGGTGTGTAAATTCATCCGCAGTTAATCAGTATGTCCTTGAACGCAGCAGCAGCGGGGACAGATGTGGAGCTGACCGCCTGTGAGTGCTTCTGGACCTGGGAGGAGCTGATGGCTGCACCCGCTGCTGGAGGACAGGAACTGGAGGTTAACAGACCTCCAATAACACCAGAAGGAGTTGCTAGGTTTGTCACTGGTCGCTAGGGGTTCGTTCACCCAAAAGAATTATTTGGACTAACATTGAAACAAGTGACGTTGTCCCGTGTTATATGATACATAGTAAAATATCTAACGCCTAGAAAAGCTGCTTCACATGTCACCTAACTTCATTTCTACGAGTGAAAAACAGCTGTAAGTTGATTTTAACCCAAAACATGTCGCTTGATACAAATAGACACGTAGGTGGGAACCGCTCATGACAGACTTTGACAACCGACCTCAGATATGTCAGAAATGTAGAGTGCAAAGCCTACAAATGGAAACATTCCAGTTGCCCACACGGTCCGTCAGCGAGGGACCGGACAGTCTCGCGCTTGTCGAACACGACTGTTGTCTGTGAACTGAAAAGGAAAACTAGGGATTGTCCATCTGTGTTCAGCACTGAGCAAAGGAGGACAGACACAATGGAGGGATTGAAGGACGCTCGCAGAGAGAGAGAAACAAAGTGGGACTGCTCGTAGGAGACAGTGACACTTCTGTCAGCGTACACAGAAGGGCGAGGCGGCCGGCGACACGCCATCAAAACATTAGCAAAACAGCTGGAAACGGACATGAAGTCCAGCTGGATCAGTGGTGCCGAACGTGTTGAGGAATAGCAGCAGTCTCTGTGGAGATAGGTTCCGACTGATCTCGGAAACAGGTGGTCAGTTGGGGAAGGATGGGTGCCTGCTGCAGCCGCGACCCGACACCAAAGGCCGGCCACGAGTTGGTCTCCATCAAACGTCACACCACCTGGCCAAGGGCCGCTAACGTGGTTACGAACCTCGACGACCACGAGTTCTCCACATGGGATCTGACGTGTGATTTAAGGTAAACCTGCCCTCAAAACGGGCTGTGCTCTGTCTCAACCCGTAGACCTGTATACCTACCTTGAAACCATCACTGTCATCTGGGCAGCATCAAGTGAACGGGGGCTTGTCGGGCACCCTGGCCGCACCTAATGCAACAATTTGTGTGGCGTGGTTTGTCAGCTTTATTGGATTGTGACAGCTGAGTCCATTTTACTGTGAACCTCTGCATCCACACAGATCCTTGAATCCAAAGATGCACTCAGCTTAAGTGGCGTGCTCAGCACTTGTCTCACCCCTCAGTGTTTGTCAGATGGTTGTGGAGATGACCGACTGTGACACAAGTCTCTCATTGTCTCATTTTTATCTGTCATTGCTTTGGCAGAAACAGAGGAACGAAACTGGCCTCGTCCTTGTGTCCACATCACCTGCTTATCTAAACTTTGTCTTCACGTTTGAAGCTTAAAGCCATTCAGACGAGCTCAAAGATGCCTTTTGATACAAGGGCCTGAGTGTTCTCTGAAGCCCTTTGATTTCACTGCGAAAACGTCAAACCAGAAATATTTGGATAAAAATGTAAATCAGTAGCACCGAAGCCAATTATCCGCCGCTTGGGACATCGCACGGTTCATGTTCAACATCAGAATGTCTTTGTTCTCGGCAGCGGCGGTGGGAGACGCTCTCTGGAGGCATCTTATTCTGTCAGCTTCAATGTCTGTCACAGACGGATGCCTGTAGCTTTTGTATCTGAAGACATCCTCAATTATTCAGGAGGAGCATTTAACTGCGTAATGCCCTGTTAATGTGACACGCCTGACGACTCCTGAAGAATCAAGTGGGAAGGCCTTGGCCCATGGCGCCACTGTAAAACCGTCTGACTCCTAGTAATGATGGTGATTTAAACATTGGAAACATCCTTGTGTCTCTGAAGGATTTAACATGGTTATGTGTCAGATTTGTTTAGCAGTCGCTCCACTGGCTCAGCCGAGTCCCTTACTGTAATCTGCCTCATGCGTGGGCGCCGCCAAATTCCCGCGGAAGCTTCCGACTCTAATTTCCCACAAGGCAACTTGATTTTTTATTATCTGGCTGGTCAATCAAACCGCTGCGGCGGATCCACCGCGCTGCTGTCAGACGTATAACAAGAACCAAACCACACTTAGAACATTGCGATTCTCAGATACCTTAATGGGTATAGACATGGAAAAGATTCAGGATCTTGTCAATGAAAATACCCTTTCAAATCCACGACAAACTATTTAGGCCCACAAGTTTGAAGATGATCTCAGTGTGTTCCAAACCTCAGGATTCCATACATTGACCCCCCATCCCCTCACCCCTAACCCAACTAGAGGAGCAAACAGCATCCACATAAGATAAGATGTTTGATTTCAACTTCTTAACACAACAACTGAAAATAATCAGTCCATATAGAAAAGGTGTTTCTGCTGGATTGATATAGTTTGCATGTTGACAGCAACACACTAAAACGTCTCTTGTCCTGACCGGAGTCCGCTGAGGGACAGCTTTTCCCCTTGTGTGTTCTCTTTGACAGGCTGTCGGCTCACTGAAGCAGCCAGTTTGGTATTCAGGTAGTGAAGTTCTTGTTAGTTCACGGCCAAGCACAATGTTTTTGACTGAATTAGGTTAGATGAACGGCGGCACCGTCCATCCGCCAGAAGCCAGTCTGGCCCGTCTGCGTGGCTGGATAAACAACAACAACCCAAAACCTGTTCACCTTTGATTGCGAGACTTCACAGTGGGCGAACAAACACATCTTCTTTCTGTTACAGACGAGCAGAGACATTCCTTCTTTTTCCATGTTTCTTTGTTTTTTTTTATTTGACGTGTGCTGGATAAATATGAGCTGACCTCAGAAGTCACTTTCACATGTAGAATCCAGCGTTTCTAGAAGGCGTGACAGAATGATCTGTTGAATGATTAGTGCTTCTCGAACTTGTTGTAGCTCATTACTATTTACTGCCCAAACAGCAACAATTTACTCAACAGAATCATTACAGTTTGATTCTGTCTTTGTGGATTATGCATGCCTTGCATGCCAATGGGGCTTTTCTGTGGTGTGTGTTTGAGTGAAGAGGCTTTAATCTGTTGCCAGTCAGAAATCATAATGAAACCTTTGATCAGCAGAGAGAAAACAAAACCCAATCTTAATACCTAATATGTATATTTCTTTTAATCCACGGCTTTTTGTGCATTTCGAACAGGTTCTGTCACAATATGTTTGTTGCTGGGCTGTTCATGTTGAATGTGCAACAATTTTGTTATTTCAGTCGTTTGGCTCAATGTAATTCCTGCCATATCTCCCCTGATGGAATATGCAAAGAACCACTAAAAGGGATCAACTGTAGGTTGTGCGTAAGCCACTGTGTTTTTGGATACCGGCAAAGACAGAGGTTATGCTAATGTGGTTCATACTCAAATGCCAACATGCTAATGCCAGCACTGAATTTGGTTTCCTCAGAATAATGGACATACATATGAAAATCACATTGCTGAAAGACACCTCAAGTGCAGTTTCTTTACAGTCTGAGCTGGAATGTCCAGAGTATCTCAACCTTGCTAGTCTATAGTTGCACAGAATCACATGATTTCTGCGGCCATTGCCTTGTGCAAGTTGTGTGGTGCAATCGACACGTCTAACAAACTGCATTTGTGTCGACTTTAAATGATGTGCCATGGGATATTCCCAATTGTGTGGAACGAACACTAGCTGAAAGCTAGCCAAACACTAGCTAGCTAATAAAGACCAATGCTGTTGTATGGCCGGCAGATGTTCTGGTGCTATTGTCACAGCGTGTCATCAAAGGTAACTTTGATCTCAGCTCATCATCAAAGGCTCCCATGGTGGTGACTCCTCCCATCTCATCTAAGGAAGCCTGTAACCGCCGCACATGGAGGGGTGCAGACCCCTGACCCCTGACCTCTGTACACTCAGTGCCAGATTGTCATTGGTTCTTTATGTGTGAGACTCTGGCTGATACCTGCTGACGACCTCTCCTGCCTTTGACCCGCCCAACCCTGCCTGGACCCTCCGTCGTCCTCCTGGTGAAAACTGGTCACTTCAGCCTTCAATCCCCGACTACAAACTACCTGCTTGTGCGTGGGGTGATAAAAATCATTACCAACCATCCATCTCTGTACTCGCTGCAGTTGGGTCCGACACACACAGGGTCCGTTACAGGGACAACATACAGTATCTGTTAGCTAGGAGCTGGCTTTATGTTTTTGGAGTCTTTGGAATCTGTGTGTTATCTCCTCTCTGGCTACCTACCGTACACGCTAGCAGAACTTATTTTCACATATGGTTGTTTGAGGTGTTTAAAGGAAATTGAAAGCACACATGCTCTTCATCTGAACTAATGTGCACTGGGATGTTTTCAGGATGGGTTAGGCCAATTATTGGCTGTTTTTGAAGATAGCTGGACAGACAAGTGTCCATCTGTTTGCATTCTCTCTCAGAAACAAGGAGAGGCTTCTATCTGCTAGCACACATGGCCATTGTGTCTTCCTCCTTTGGAGATATCGGCATCCCGCAGTCCAAAACACATACTGGTCAACTTCTGACTGTGGATGTCGGCCACCTCATAAAACATTTCCTCTGATTCTTGCTTCATATTCATGCTTGTGAGGTGGAGGGATGCCTGAAGGCACGATGAAAGGGAAAAGCTCAGAGGAAGTGTATTAATAGTGTGTGTGTGTGTGTGTATGTGTGTGTGTGTTTGAAGAATCTGGATCAAAAGATCCCTGGGGATATTAACACAAACACACACTGAAATTATTTCATCATCCATGCTAGCAAAGCTTTTCTAAAAACAGTTGGGGAACACATTCAGGATTATGTAACACAGATAGTAGTACTAGTAGTACGTCCACACACACACGTTTTCTCTTTTCTTTCACTGAACTCTGATTTCTGACCATATGTGACTGATTCTAAATGAATTAACATGGCGTCCCACCAGGCAGCAGCGGTCACAGCCCAGGGTTCTTCTTGTTCTTGTTCCTCACAAATAGGGATGTCGGATGAATCACATTTACCATGAATTGTGATTATGAAAGTTACAGTGGTTTAATCATAAGGATTTTATTGAGTTATTGAGTTCTAAGTCTTGAAGGGATGATGGTGATGAGTCATTGCATATTATTATTGGGTGTATGTCCTAATCACATCTCCAACATCTGTAACCATGACACCCCTACTCACAAAGTATCTTCTGGGCTCATGGGTCATGTTTGTACCGTGTCCCACAATGCAGCAACCGTCTTCTTGTTATTCCTGCACGGGTGTGTTGGTACTACTACGCAGCCCCACCCACGTTGAGGCAGATTTCCAGGTTGTACACTAAAATACACAGAATACACAATCAGAAGTACACATAATCAGAAGTACACATCTGAGATGTGACCTTGAAGGCTGCAGGCCTAAGACAGCAGGGGTCTGTCTGTCTGTCTGTCTGTCTGTCTGTCTGTCTGTGTGTGTGTGTGTGTGTGTGTGTGTGTGTGTGTGTGTGTGTGTGTGTGTGTGTGTGTGTGTGTGTGTGTGTGTGTGTGTGTGTGTGTGTGAAGCAGTGGCTGTCTGTGTGTGTGTGTGTGTGTGTGTGTGTGTGTGTGTGTGTGTGTGTGTGTGTGTGTGTGTGTG
>CAAKHB010005412.1:0-31425 GCA_901007665.1 Aeoliscus strigatus
ACAGAGACATCAAAAGTAATGAAATACACATCAAAAAGATGATCCACAGATGAGTTTGCTGTGTATTTTTAGTGTGCCTCATGTGTGGGTGAGCCTCCTGCTCTCAAATGTCACACAGCTGAGGTGCACACGGTTGTGTGATTTTTACTTTGGCTCAAAGATAGCGTCAATTTTTTCCTCATTCGTTTTTGGTCTGCTTGTGTTGCTCTGTTGAACCATCATTTTATCCATTTTACATTGTCATACAATAGTGTTTGAGTGCATTTGCAAAGCAACTTGAATATCAGCATAGTCAGGGGATAGGTTAGTATGACATAGGCTACGGTTACATATTTTTTAAATTCGGAATTCAATATTCCAAATGAAATGATTCAGAATTAAAGTATTTTCCTTTGAGTTTACATGAAAATAGAAATACTGAATTGAAGTTTACATGGAAAACAAATTTGATTGGCTTTATTTGCATTGACAGAAAGACCTGAATTCATTTAAAGACTAACTAACCCGCAAAACAGCTGAAAACTGCTTTATTTGGGTATTTAGGACCAGAATCAATAATAAATCTACTAATCTTAACACTGTAGTGAAAATCCACATTTTGTGTTAAAAACACGGCATGTGGAGTGACATCTACGGGTTGAAACCTGGTTATTACATCTAAATTAATTTTACAATGCATTTGGTGGTAACTGAAGTAATATAGCAGTCATGTAGCCAGAAAAAGGACATTGGGTGTGCAACAGCAAAGACTGGGTGTACCAATTTTCATTTTCTTTTTTTATCAAAACTGTAATTTACACCTCTACAGACATAACAAAGTAGGCCTGATAAAATAACATCACCTCATGCGTGCTCTCAAAATATATATACATATATAAAGACATGTATTTGATGAATATATTCATGTACACACTCATGGTTTATTTGTAATCGTTTGCGTCTGTCTGTGTGTGTGCGTGTGTGTGTGTGCAGGGTGTCGTGCTATTGAGACACGTCTTGACGATGAGCTCTTAGTAACAGTGACATGGTCCTGATGCGCCACTGACTTTTGACCAGGTTTTTGCCAGTCAGAAGCACAAAGTCTGGAGCGCAAAGTCTGTGAAACCAAACTAGCAATTCGCTGGTGACCGTGACCGCCACTCCTCCTCTGTACACCAACACGCCCAGACCAATGCACCAATGTTGGTTAGATCATCCGAGTGCCGAGTCTGGAAATGTCCCCCATCTACCTTCCATATGATGAGTTGCCCAAACACAGTCAATTCAGGATCTTCCCTGTTTTTAGCGAATTTCAGCACCACCTATTGGCCTGGAGTATGAACTACAGCCTGCCAAGTCGTTTATAATGGATTATAATGGATGCAAATATAGATGGAAAAAAGAACAGAAACATTTACATGTTACATGTGGCCATGGCCTTAGTCTGCCCTCACTTAATTTATTCATTTTCTATTTCTATTCTATCAGTTATCAGGAAATAACAACCATCCTATTATATCGGCTATGATGCCAGCCCACATGCTGATGACTAAAACTAATTCACAGCAGTCCAGGTCACCCTGCCCACACAAACCACAAATTTTTCAGACAAGATCTATTTGTTAATGCATCTGGTACAATTTTCTAACGTGTCCTTTGTTAGATCCCAGCACCTCTTTATTCACCACTGAAAGGTTGTGTATTCCTGTACGTGAAGGCTCCTCTTCTAACTATAGTTCTTAACTTTCCACAATCTCAGCTCACAGTCAGCTCTATTTTTCATACTGACACAAGAACACCGATTATTGCAGCTTTCACACTGTTCAGTTGTATGTAGATGTCCATATATATTGTGTTTTCAATGTTTGTATCCACATCTTTGACTATTTGGCTGTCAGTCTGTTGTGTCACACACACTGAGAAATGTTTTTCTACATGGGAGTTTTTCCCCAAGTATAGAGCATGTTGTCTGTGAAATGCTGCCCCTGATGGGTGATGGCGCCGACTTAGATCACGACAGCTGGTAAAAAGCTGATACAATGTGAGTGCTTCAGGCAACATAAAATGGCAAATATAAAGGCTTCACATTAAAGTTAAACATTGTAAATGTTATGCAGTATTTCAAAAAGAAGGTGAGAAGTACAGATGGCATGTTAAATGGAAAAGTCAAGTACACATTTATTTTTGTTTTAATAGTGAATGAAGCAATCAGTGTCTGTTTCTAATCTGATTGGCTACGACTAATGGATCTAATGTCTGGTAAAGCCTCAGGGAAACCAGACATTGCCTCCTTATAGTTCTGTGAACATTTCACGAGAGTCCTGCATTGGGAATAAGAATGCAAATCTTGTGTTTTGTTTATAGCTGAATGGAAGGTTGGAGGCAACACATGAGATCAAAAAGTCACATGACATCTAAAAGGACAGATGAATGATGACTGGTGCAGGTGTGATGTCACGACAACATTCTGCATCCCTTTATTTATGTCACACTGTTTCCCTTCAAGACAGGAAATGATCCGAAATCAACAGAATGCAGCTGTAAATGTGAAGAATGTTTAAGTGTTCATATAAGTGATCACACAACATGCAGGATGTCTGCTGTCAGCAGATGTGTCGATATGGAATTGGAATTCTTCAACCACGTGTGTGGTGAAAAATTCCTTCAATTGGCCATTCCACTAGAATTCCACTGGTCCGACGCCCGAAGTCTGACGAAAAGACGAACACTGTCCGATATATTTTGTCACTGTTAAGGAGGGACGAATTGGGTAAGATATCCAATCAGAACTGCTCTTTTGTGGGACACGTTGGGAAGACAGTCAGAGAGAATCTTTTCAGGGTAGGCTGATCTATGCAGAAGCAGCAGAGAATTCTAAACTTTACAGTTTGCAGTACCTTCTCACTACAGTCTTAGTTACACAGCTTCGATTGATTTTGCTCGTTAGCGACACATTTTGCAGTGACCCGGTCCAAGTGCAACGGGATGATTCAGCAACAGATGTGTTGTAAGCTCGGTCTGGGACAAAAATGACATCTCGTCACTTCACACATCACACTTCACATTTGATAACATATTCCAGGTGTTCCTTCTTCTTGGACAACTTTGTCTTTGAGCCCCGACAATGAAAAGGCAATCAAACATTTTATGCAGTAGACACTGAGAAATAGTCTGGTCTGACTGAATTTGAACAGATGCCATTGGCTGGAGGTCAGAATGCTCTTTGATCTGTCTCTTCCTAAAGAGCTAGCTCTAAATTATGTTTGTAAAACATGATGACTGTGACAACTTAAAGTATCATGTAACATGTTAAATGGTCTCTGTGTTTTATGAGAGTAGTTACATATTTTGAATCTGTCTGTGAAGGTTCTCAGTCATCCAGGTCATGGTATCTTGCTGGGTTAAATCGTAGGCAACTGGACTCCAGTTTACTCAAAGACGTTTTGCCACTCATCTGAGAAGCTTTTCAGTTCAGAACTGAAGATGTTGCCTACGATTTAACCCAGCAAGATATATTTTGAATCTGTTCATTTTAGTTCACATGATGTTCACATGATGCTCCAATCTAAAGCTACATCATCATGATTTGGAAAAAGATGATGTTGAGCTAAAAGTTTCCTCCCTGAAGTATTTTTTCATTCTCCTTTAGTTGTCAAGGAAATGGAATGACAATAAATCACAGAACTAAGATTATGTTTAGAATAACGACAAAGCTATAAATTGTCCAATCTGCTGACTGGATTGGTAAAAACACAGATTTATGGGTTTGGAAAATCATTTCCGATTCAGATTAGCCTGACATTGATTGATAGTATCATCGTTTTCTGAAAATGCAATCTGACTTTAATTGTTGACAGGCTGACTGTTGCTCATTTGTGTATTTTGTGGGTGCGATGTGCTGTAGTAATAGTTTGTAAAAATGAAATCTCGCATGAAATTCATACGTTTTTGTGAACTTTGTCAGCCATGTGTTTCACAAACAATCATGCTTGTCAATCCATGACTTCTCCCACTGCCTGTATCCAATTGGTCGTATTGGTGAAATGGGCGTCAAACAGCCCTCTGGGCTTGTCTTGCTAAGCCAGTGGCCTTTACTGGAGAACAGTGACGTCTGTTGGCCCTTTGTGGATAAATTTCACTGCCACGTTTGAGCGGCTGCAGCTCTCAGTTAGTCAGTGCCGCATGAAAAGCAATAAATAGGAGAGCTCTCTCACTGTTGAAGTCCACTTACCTCCTGAAGGCCTGACGCTCTATATGTAAATGAGAGTGCCTTGTCACAGAATGTATGCACGCAGACACACACTCACAGATATTCCCCCTCTTTATTTCACACTCAAACACACACATAGACGCACACACACAGGCTCATCGTCCCAGTTACCAAGTGACTGCAGATCAAAACAAAGCCCTCAGTGAAGTCCTTCCTTCTCCTTCCTTCCACTTCACACTGGTCCACAACCAGGCATTGTATGCTAATATGTTAATATCACTGATATCTGAAGGCACAGAGCACATTTTTTCCGCTTCATTGTTTTTCCTTAAAGCTGCCTTTTTTGTCTGTGAATGCAGGAATTCTCCCTGAACTCTACCCCTCTGTGGTTTGGGGCAGGGCTGGGAACATCTGAAGGTAGCCAACTAATTACATACATCAGTGAAAAGAAAAGGAGCAGCAGCAGCGGTGACCGTATGTGTGCACCCCTTAGTCTCAGAGCATCCTCATGAAGAGGAGGGTCGTACAAAAAGCAAAGAAAAATGTCCTGGGTATCTAATTAAGCATGAGAACATAGTTTGGCTTAACATGCATTTTTTTCCCTGCCTGAAGTATGCCAGCTATTCTCTGAGGCTCGCAGTTGCTCTGGGCAACTAGACATCTTCACCAGTTAGCCACAAACTGAGTATGCCTGCCAAAGCTTTGTAAATATACACGGTGATGAAACAGCTCTGAAAACATCCTCCTGGAAGCCTGAGAATGAGGCTTTAATGAAGAATAATTCATGCTAGCGTTTTTTAATAGCAGCGTCGGGTTGTTGAATGATGGCGTACAGCTGCCTGGCTCTTGTGGTGTTTTCTCTTTTCCTTCTCATTCCAGTCAGCTGCTGACCTGGGAAAAAACTACGTACTGTCAAAAGTTAATGTCTGGCACCAGACTGAAGAAATACATTTATTAAAAGGAGTTACCTGGGCTAAATGTTTATGACAATAGAGTCATGCAGTCATGAATTCTGTTTTGCTCCAGAATGTGAAGAACGCTGTAGCTGACTTTAAAAACAGGAACCATCCAGGAACCGCTGGAAGTGATGCTGTAGTACCACGAGACACTATGTTTGACAACCCTCATTTAAACTGCTGTAACTGCCTAACCAATGCCGTGCGTTCTCTGTTGGGAACCTTTATTTAATATAAACCACCAACACTCATATTCCAATCTTCTGTCTGGATGGGATCTGAAGAAGAGTGCAACACTCTCCACATAAAATGGACACAATATATGATGTGAAAGTTAGGCCATTGACCTCCTAGTACAAAACAAGACTTCAAGTAGAGTCTGGAGAGCAGCGCTCACCTCACAGCTGTTCAGAGGACTGTTGCCAAACACTTAACTATGGTCATGAGCTTTCAGTATTGATCGACAGAATCAAATCACTGTTACAAGTGGTGAAATGAGTTTCCTGTGTAAGGTGACTGGCCTGTCTGCATCATTCCCTCACTACTGGAAGAGATACGGTGAGTTACTGTGAATCACCCGTCGGGTACAACCACGGCTCCACTGCTGTCTTTAAGGGAGCACTCAGGTATTACAAGGTAAAATGGCTCCAGCTTCTTACAGCTCAAAGTATATTTGCGACAAATGTTTCAGTCTTATCTTGGAACCTGTGCTTCAGCGCAAGACCCAAGGAAGAGCTCAAAGCTCTCAGAGGGACAGAAATGTGTCAGGACACAGCGCCCCCTGCTGACTCTTCCATGCACCCAGGCACCATTTATATCCCCATGTTGAACACGTACGGTCAGGTTAGAAAAACATCAGGTCAACACGTTTGCATGATGAAGCAGCAGTCACTTTTTAATTCAGCCCTGTCTAACTTACGACGGTGGAAGCCACCAGAGGTGAATATGCTGTAATTGGTCAATTAAAATGTCTTGTCTGCTGCAGCCACACCTCACGTAAAGCTGCTGGAACACGTCAAATAGAGACAGGAAAAAACTATTACCTAACTTTAGGTGTGAGTTATAGACTACCTTACTTCAGGAAGAGTTTTTCATCTGTGATTCATTTGTTAAATTTGTATGTTAAAATAGTTTGGTTTTAAATACGAACCTTGTGTTCATCATCTTTTGTTTTAGGTTGATGCCTCATTGTCTGCATGGTGTTGATGATGCTGTTATGATGGTACATGTTGGTGTTTGCACTCTGCTGCCTATTTGACCATTTCCACCATAGAACTCTAACCCGCTGAAAAACAAATCAGTGTTTAGATGATCTGTTTCCAGATTTGCTTCCAGAGCCCAGTTGCATTTCAAATGATTCAGCTCCCACTGGCCATTCAGAATGTTGTGGCTCTTTCTTGACACAATTTTAGGTGGAAAATCATGGGTGATGTGTCACCATATGGCTCACATGTATATTTATCACTGCTATTTGATACTGCAGCAAAAATATAGACACAGTCTGTCTGGAATTGCTTTTATAAGAAGGAGGATAGATGAGTCCTTCAAGGGCGTCCATCTGGGATTGACAGTGCACGCAGAGTCTCACCATGAAGGCACGTTACTCTAACTGCAAATTAACTTTTCTATCAGGGATCAGCAGCATGAAATCATTTCCAAACCATCCTCCCACAATTTAGGCTTATCCCTTTATTATTGCAGGACGCAGATCATTTAAATCTTAAAATACTTGTGGTGGCAACTGCCTTCAGCAGTTGACTGTGACTCACTGAAATGTTACCTTCATTGTTAAATGAGTTTAAAGGTTTAGTTTATTGAAGTAAGCTTTTGTCTTAAAGGATTTTAATGCCTCACGTGCTCTTATTGCTTTTGAGGAAGCAATTCTCCAGAATAATATTCTATTTTTGCAATATTCCTTTACTGGCAATATAATGTGTGATATATCCAACATGGCAGACTTCTGCTGTGGGTGAGTAGTTTAGAGAAATCCACCCGCCCCTGACTGTCCATCTCTGGCTATACAGCCGGTTCTATCATAAATGAAAGTGACTTTGAGAGCAAACAAACAAACAGAGCTTAAGTGAATCAGTTAGGCAGAAAGAGGCATGTGGCAGGCAGGCAGGTGATGGATGGTGGTGCTTAGGAGCCGTGACTTTTGGTTAAGTGACAATGACACACATAAAGGCCACCATTACCCATTTTAAGATGCAGTTAAAATCCCTATCGACCCACCCGTCTCACTTGCCAATACAGCAGATTGTCACCCCAGCTGAGGCTAGATGACAGGCAGGAAATGATTTGCATTGATGAGAACCACCATGTGCCGTTGCTGTATCACAAACACGTATACTTTTTAATATTTGCATGACCAGCATTTCACCCAGAAATCGAAAGAATGTTGATTAAAATTAGACATATAAAGTAACATGTCCATTCTGCTCCTGATACAGGTTTGTTCGAAGAACTCAACACACTACAGATAAAGAAAACATGCCCATGAAGAAAATAGCCTGTAAATTATAAGTTTCCAGGGGGCATTCGAATCAGAAATCAAGGTCAACTCTGACCTAGTAAGTCGTTTTAAATTACGGGATAAAATGTGGAAGAGATACAGGGAAACTAATGAAGCTGCTGATTGGGAAAAATATAGACTTTTAAGAAACGCTAAACCAGATAACTTTAAAAATCAACTTTCTGAAAACGTGCACAACCCTAAACAGTTTTGGAAAAAACAAATAACATCCTCAACAAATCAAATAAAAATGTTAGTACGAAGATTAGCCACAACAATGAAATCTGTCTGACACATCTCCATCTCCTCATTTAGCTCTCCATGCAGATACTCGATACTTGTTTTACTCTCCAAAAGATATATCCTGTTGAAGTTCAACATGCAATCAATGAACTGAAGGATGACTGTGGATCTGGACCGGATCGTATCGAGACAAACTTTATTAGGCTAGCAGCCCATGTCTTAATGTATCCCCTTTGTGGTTTATTCAAACTTTCTTTATTAACCTGTTCCCTCCCTTATGCCTGGAAAAGTGCCATAGTTACTCCACTACACAAGGGAGGTGATCCAAATGATGCCAATAACTACCACCTAATCTCCCTTATCAACTCCATCGCAACATTTTTTGAAAAGTTAATAGTCAAATATCACACTATATCACTGAATGCAATTTTTTGCAATTTTATGCCAGTACGGTTTTAGACCTAACTTCTCAACTACCACAGCTCTGCTAAAGATCACAAACGATACATTTACAGTTTCTGAAAATAGAAAATTCACTGGTTCAATTTTTCTGGATTTCACTAAAGCCTTTGACATTGTTGATCATTACCTACTATTTGATAAGCTTCACTCAATTGGTATATCTCCAAACTCTCTTCTTTGTTTCAACTCATCCCTTCATGACAGATGTCAATGCGTTAGCTTTAATGGAAACCAATCCAGTTACATAAACGTTAAGAAGGGAGTACAACAAGGCTCATCACTTGGACCACTCATTTTCTCCATTTTTATTAATGACCTCCCAAAAATTTGCTTTGACTGTCAAATACATATAAATGCAGATGACACAGTAGTATACTGTATACATCTGTCAATAATAAATCAGTAATTGAGAGATCCCTACAACGTGAGTTTTCTATTGTCCAGAAATGCTTATCTTCAAATAAATTATTACTAAATAAAAATAAATCATGTCCAATGTTATTTGGTACCGATCAGGCTTTGCAAATACCCCAGATCTCACTGTTTTCTTTAACGCTGGTTCACCCCTTGAACAGGTAACCTTATTCAAACACCTTGGAATCTGGATTGACCCACTACTTACTTTCAAACATCATATCAAGTCCATCACAACTAAATTACACTGCAACCCAGGAATCCTTTACCGGTCCATTAACTGTTTCACTCTACAAACAAGGAAAAGAATTGTCACGCAACTATTATTATTTCACAGTTTAGATTATGCTTACGTTGTCTACCAGAACACATACAAATCATATATTCAACGCCTCAATGTCATTTACAACAGCCTCTGTAGATTTATCCTAAGGTGCCCATACCGAACCCACCATTACTCTATGTATCAGATATCACTAAACTGGTTACCACTCAATTCAAGCTGACAATATCCCTGGCTCCAACTCATATTCAAAAATATCCACTTCAGTTTTCCATCTTATCAAAAGCAATATTTAATACCATATACATCTTCATAACCTCTCAGAAACACTCAACAACCGGTCTTTGTCGTTCCAAAGACACTTAAAGAAACTGGCAGATGTGCCTTTAAGTTCAAGTCTCCATCAAATTGGAACAACCTTCCCATCAACACAAGAGAACTCAACTCATTACGTCTTTTTAAAAGCTCACTATTTACAGTTCTCAACATACTATGCAGTTGCTTCGTGTGATGTTGCCTTCTTGTTGTCATACATTGCACAATGGTGGTGCTGTAGTGCTGTGTCATAGCTGACTGTGTGTAACATGTACGAGCTGATGATGATGCCAAGGACTATTGTTTGCTATTTTATTTATTATTATTATTATTATTTGCTTGTACTTATGGGTACATTGGGTTTGGGTACTGATGTGTCAATTGGTTGGTATGTACGAGCCTTGTGTGTATGTTGTATGTGACTCTGGTTGTATTGTGTTGTATGTTTTATGGGCCCCCCTCAAAAACGAAAAATTGCATCTCAAGGGGCTATCCGTTAATAAAATTTGAAATTAGAATCCCCTGCAACTACTAGCACTGATCCACGGTGACGGGACTGTTCACACCACTGACACTGCTGCTGCAGCCGTTCAGCCGCTGCTGGAATCTTTGGTCTGGACTGGGCTGTACACACCTTTGTTAAGTACACAGCACCAATTGTGCAGTTGCAGTTTTGTAATGTCGTGCAGGTGTTGGCAATTTGATATTTCCAGCGCATTAGCTCACAGAGCCAATCGCTCCTCACAAATTTAAATAGACAGGGAAGCCACTTCATCATTCCATTCATTGCAGTTCTCTACAATTCAGCATAAATGTTAACACCTGTCAATGTTTAAAAGAGCCTTTCTTCCTTGTCTCCTACAGGGCTCTTACCTGTGTAATTGCATGAAATGACAGCTTCTTCTCAACCTACACGTACCACCTTCCACCTTGAAAAGTCTTTTTTTTGGAGCATGCACCCGTTATGTATTTGTTTCTCATGGATTTTTCATTCAGGCAATGGCAATCACCAGGTCTAAAAACAATGGAGAGAAACCTGGGAAAATAAACACGTTGAACAATTACTGTGGTTTTCATGAAAATCCTGGTTGTGAGAAGATGGCAGTTTCTGTATTAGTATTTTCTGACCAGAAATATTGATTTCAGTTTTTAGTTGGTGAGCCACCATGTAGGGTTTGTTTTTACTACGAAAATTATTGGTTTTAATGTGCTACGTGGGGGGTTGTGAACACTCGACACACTAAATGATGGTGGGAAACGAATTCGAAATGTGTGCAGGAGGTTTCCCCGGAAATGCGCTTTGAAATGTATTAACCCAATTCCTGTGAATACAACTGAGAATACTGAATCAAGATCTACTCTATTGTATTTACTAATTCCTATTAGAGTTAGAATTAATTCCATAAAACTTATTAGTTATGTTTCCACTACTGATATATGAAACCGCAGTCTGCAATCAAGAAGAGATGACTCAGAATCCTGGACAACTGGTCAAAACACTGGGATCTCCTCATATTGGCATCTGATATGGTACTGATTGACTTTACTGGAAAAAAAAATTACAAATACATCTGCAGCTGCATTCACATCAAGTCAGGGAAACGGCAGACAGGAGATACGTGAGACATCTGTTGGACGAACAGCAAAACAAACAAGCAGTTCGACGGAACCGAACGACAGCAAAACAGGACCCACGTGACGTTTCTATGGCGATGTCGTATTGTTTACAGCAGGTATTTTTAAAGTGTGGGAGAGTGAGCCTCCCCTAAAACAACTCAAGAGCAGCTGCGCTATATGTTTGTAATGTCTTTTAAAGACATGTTAACAACTTTTTGTTAAATATTAAGCTTACTTTTTTCCATATATACAGTATATATATTTCTTTATTTCAACAGCTTTTTAAAAAATGGCCTCTCATCTTTTCATTGTGGGCTACACTTACAATGATCTCCCCGTTCCAAATTGAAAACACTCGACAACAGCTAAGCCTCAGGCCTGAAAATGGGTCATTTTGTTGTGCCACTCCACAAATGAACTAATAAATAATAATGAACAGGCAAAAACTCACTGGCAGCAGAGCATCGTCAGGACCAACCGATGAAAAGCCAAAACGGATGACTGACTTACTTACGTAATCTCCTACCTCCTCTACTTTCCCGCCCCCAGACTCTTTGATGCATCGCTGTGGTTAGCTAAGCAGATGTTTCCACTTTTTTTTAGGTTTATTTCTT
Organism: Aeoliscus strigatus; assembly: GCA_901007665.1. NCBI lineage: Eukaryota > Metazoa > Chordata > Actinopteri > Syngnathiformes > Centriscidae > Aeoliscus > Aeoliscus strigatus. The sequence goes on from CAAKHB010005412.1 coordinate 11,606, forward strand.
CTCACGCTGTGCCCACTCTGAAGTCTTCTGGCACCCCCCACAGTAAATAAAATTACATTTCAAACATATATTTTTGTGTGTTATTTAGTGTTATTGTCCTAATACATGTATGGCTATAAATGCCTTTTTCTGCTGTTTTCTCTAAATGTTGCATGGAACACTGAAATTACGTCGTATCTGATAGTGAATTCAGCGACGTTAAGCAGTAAAAGTTAAAATATTTTCACTTTGAACGTCATCGCTGCAGTTTCCTCTGCTGGCCTCACCAGTGTTTTACCACCCTCCTCTCTTCCATTAAAATGACATCCGTCTGAATCCATGTGAATGCAGCATGAGCCCCCATGAGCCCTCCTATCTGTCCATCTGGCCTGACCATACTATATCACTTCTGTCTCTGCAGCGCTGAGTCCAAAGGCTCTCGGTCAAGAATGTGATACAGATGAAATGGATAAAGACTATGAATAGGGATTCTATTTCCCCCAAGTAAAAGCGTGACACACAGATACATGGAGCTGGGAGAAAATCCATAAATGCAAATGGTGTTTTGGATGTGCTGCGGTGGCTGCAGGACACAAGGATCTTCAAATTAAACCTCAACGAGTTCATTGGTTCATGAACAGCAAGTGGGTGCTGAATCGATTTATGGCAAATGCCTTGATGTTGATTTGCTATTCTGGGGCTTTTTTTTTATTGTTGGGTCTTTTTACTGATGCAAATCCCTCTATTATTCTACACAAGGAAGTAGCAGAGATTTTCTGTCAGAAAGAAGGAAGAAAATGAGAATCCAAATGTGCTGAAACGTTTCGTTTTTTTTAGTGACCGAGTAAGGTAGAAACAACAGAGGTTGGATGACTTACCAGCAATTGTCTATTTCGTAAGTAATTTAACAAAAGTTTACTCAAACTACCCAGATAACACACACACACACACACACACACACCTGACCGATGTCGATCACAACATTTGTGACGTGGCAGTCATCGTTCCTCATGGGCTCGTGTTTTAGTTCAAACATCTCCTCTAGATCAACTTCATGTCTGCCTGCTGCTCTCCTGCATTGCTCATGTAAGAGCTGCTGTCACTGAAGGAAATTACAGAACTGCTGCCATGACCATTATTAGTATGACACAGTGAGAAATAACGACAGATGCATTTCAGTAAATTAGAATATCATAAACAAATTTGATGGTTATAACATACAGATAATGAAAATATAATCAACATGAAAAGATATAAACTGTATGTGATAAAGCTATTTATAAAGATGTTTTATATTTTCAATTGATTTACTGAAAAAAATCTGCTTTTTCATTATTTTTTATTTTAATCTATTGCGATGCATCTGCCAACAAACCAAAATATCCATAAATGTTAGCAGCAAAACAAGTAAAACAAGTCAATAATTCATATAATATTATATATATATATATATATATATATATATATATATATATATATAATATTGGTCATATTGGTCAGAAAATACTTTTATATAATGGAAAATCCCCGCTTGCCCAGTGACTAAGCACAAAGCAGCTTGAGTAAAGTGATGGAAGTGACTCAATGCACGGTTCTGAGTAACAGTCAAAGTAAAGACGCCTCAAGTTTCTCTGTGATCCTGCATTTAACATGTCAGTATAGAACACGCAGCAGCTGAACAGACGCGTGGCAGCAAACATGACAGCATCAAGGTCATCCTTCACTAAGAAATTAAAGCATGTTGAATATTACCAGGCTGTTATATTTTTTTTTTTCATGTGTTTGCGTAAAAAGTGTTTAAAAAAATAAAATAACATTTTTCCAGTATTGAGCAAGAATGAGACTCAAGGAACATCCAGCCTAAACATGACACACAGGCTTGGTTCCATAGTATAATTGTCTTCACACAGATTGCCAGCCCATCTCCACGGGTCGATGTTGAAACGTCTCTGAGCAACACACTGAACCCCGAAAGGCTCTGCTGATGCTCTGTCAGCACTGTGTGGGGCCGCTGTGACCACAACCATCAGAATGTCGGTCCCTGAAACAGCTTTCTTCTTCCTGTTCTCAGATTACAATAGTTTGGTTCTGGTAAATATAGAATTTTGAACAGCATTATGAAAGTTGAAAACTTTTCAGCTATTTCTTAAATAGGTCAACCCCTATCACAGTAAATGATGATGTTCCATAGGATATGTAGTGATGAGGTTGACGTTGGCTGCATTTAGTTGTACTGAACTGAAGCAAATATATAAAAGAAATGTAATTGTCTAAACATCTTAAACAGACCACTGAATGAATGTGGTATATAAAAAAAGACATCTTTGTCAAACACATTCCAATTTGAACATCAGCCACTGAGTGACACATGCTTCTTTTTCCAACAGGAACACACTGTCACTTTGGTCCTCTTCTCATACTACTAAAGTGTGTGATCATATGGATTTGTACTAAGCTGTAACTCATGATATTTCTCGAGAACATAGATTACAAAAGGCCTCCAGACTGTCATCAGTGGGTACAATTACCCAAGAACCACAACGTAGATACACTGGTAGAAAATCTATATATGCAAATAATTTGTTTACTGTTAAAGCAACGAAACAAGGGAATCTTCATAATGGAATACAATAAGCCAGCTGGTTGATACACGGTCCAGTGGGCTTCACATTGATTTCTGAAAAGATATCCTTGGAGATGTCAATGTTCTTGTCCATGTTGTTTTCTTTGGTGGTTGTTCTGCTTTTCTCACTTTAGCTAACTTGCATTTATTCCTGCACCCACTCCTATGTAGGTGTACCACAATAGTTGGTTCAACTTGACACTGTTAAAACCGTTTCAAAAGAATATGAGATATAGTTAAATAAATACAATATAATACAATCAATATCATTCGAGCCCTTACAGCATCAAAGTAGACACTGGAGATTCACACGGCTCAACCCTCCTGAGGAAAGAATCAGGCAAACTCTCCAATGCTTTATGGGGCCAACTATTTTCAGAAAATGGTGGATTTTTAAAGCTCATTTTTGAAATTGGATAAGAGGTACATCAGCAGTAAGATGTATATAATGTGATTTGTCATTATACCCTGATAATATGGGACCACAATAATGGCGGAAAGATACATAACTGCTCACATGGCATGTTCTGGGATATAAAATAAAAAGGACCTATTCCAGGGAAGCGGTACCAAATTAATTTGGCCAAATTTGACCTCAGCCAAGCCTGTTAAAGTATATCGAACACAACTGTAATTCATTGCGAAATGAATGTAAGCAGGTTGTGTGGTTGCTAACTTACAAGTACTACAAAACACAGCATACAGTCAGAGCAAAACATCACAGCCAATCACCATCCAGCAAAGGACACGCTGTATGTGAGTTAAGGTTAAGTTCCCTTCCTGGAATGGCCAGTTTGCAATCCACTGCACCTGTGGGGTAATTGAGTTAAAGTTCAGTCAGAAAGACTGTATTGTCAGTTGGTAAATGCCTGAATTGTTAGTGCTCTTCTACCTTTACAGTGCTTTCACACACTAATGACGCCATCAGGAGCAGTTTGGGCTTCAGGACGCTTTGACATAGTGAATCCAGGATTCAAACTCTGACTCTTCTGATCTCCTGAGCCACTGCCGCCTGTAACATATTAGCACAATTTATATGATCACACACAATGTCAGATCACATAGTATCACGCCTCCTCTTGGGCATGTTCCCTTTCCCACAACGACCATTCATTCATCCATTCATCTTATTGTGGTTACGGTTCAGGGGTCACGCTGGAGCTGATCCCATCAGTCAACGGGCGGACGGACGTCCGCTATCCTTTCAAAATGTCATTGCAACATGAAAATCTATTCTTCAACGCCACTTTACAAGTCATTTACATATGAAACACCTAATTCACAAATACTTTTCTTTTTAATTTCTCTTATTCTGTACCGACTGAAATACCGAATCAAACTGACCCTGCTCTGCAGAATGTCTTTGCAGTTTTGCATTTGACTGACCTGCTGCACAACATCTCCATCCATGGGTGAACTATGTTCTAAGAGAGAATGTGCAGAATGCAGTAATTTATAAAAGGAACAACTTCCCCATGAATATGAAAAAGGAGAGGTGTTTTATTTTCTCAGTGAACAGATAGTCTGTCTGATGAAATACTTTGGCCAACCCTCTTTATTTGCATCATGGTCTCCAAGATCATCTAAAATGTGTACTGCATAAAATGTGTGCAAGAAAAAACAGCTTGCCCTTAAAATTTGCAAGTACAAAACAAATTCCCCCTCTCATTATCCAGAGGGAAATAAAATGAAATTGAATTTATAATCTCCACATTTGACATAAGAAAACTAACAGATTAAAAAATCATTGGACTCAACAGACCAAATTAAAATACATGATTATGCATACATGATTACAAATCCCCAACAAGTTCAAACAAAAAAAAGAGATAAACACAAGATAAAATAATTAAAACAGACCAGTTCCCTAGCTGAGGCTACAGCTGTGTGGTTGTGTGTCTGTCTTTATATTAGTTTCCACTGTTTGCAAATTAATAACTCCTGGAACTGATTCAGCAGAACACATACATTGGAATTAAAGCAAACTAAATTAATTGATATTTCACACCACCACCTTGCTAATGATGATCCTGCCTGACGTGAAAGCTAAGCTAAAGCTATGTGATTATAAATCACCACAGTAAATGATGACAGAAAAACTAGTCTGCACGTCCAGTACGCTGCGAGTTTGTGGGCTGGTGGATGTCAAAAGTTTGGATGCACCTTCTCATTTAATGATCTTCATTGTCATTTTCTTCAGTGTAGATAATAATACATGGAATTAAAATGTATTAAACAAAGCAGAATAGTTCTCAGTTGGGTTTATGCCAGGTCCTTTACAGCCTGTGGATTGTTCCAGAAAGCAGGTTGAGTAAAAACCCTGCGTTTTAGGTAAACTCTGCAGTTAAAGACATTTCATTTGGTTTATGCCAGTTTACATGGAAATAGAATTGAAAAATCAGCAATGTCCTTCACTTCAGGATAAACAACCTCAGGATTTTCTCTGAACCTGATTTCTGGACCGGACCCCTTTCATGTCAACAGTTTAATATTGTAGACAATAAAGAATATAAAACAGAAATGAGTACTGTGGTGAAATATTCTGACGTGTAATTAATTGTGTCCAAACTTTGTATCACTGCTTAAGATGTCAATGCTCAGGATGATGGTGAGCAGGGTCTCCTCAGGTTTTTGTCTTGTAGTAAGCGCAGGCAGTTTCATACATTGCATCATTAGAAAAATACAATTTGCATGATCTTTGAGTGGTGAGTATGTATGTGTATTCATCTGCTGGATAACGGTTTTATAATGGTAGCCCGTTGACAAAGGACCTACAACATCTTGTATTAGAAGTGTTTGTTTATCGTCTGTGTTCATAGGGACACTGGGCCATTGAGCAGAAGGACATTTAATGTGTGACCTACATACCTGTTCACTAGCTAGACTGACTTTTATGTCCTCAGAATACACAACGACAGCCTTGACTTGATTCTGATGGACCAACTTTCTGCACTCTTATGCCTACTGCAATCAAGAGACACATCTGCACTACATCTGCTGCACGGAATAACAGCAGAATGACAGGCATTGTATATGACAAGAAATAATTACAACAAATAAATATGAAGATGAGAGTAAATATAACGCTGAAGGTGAATGCACTTGAGGGAGATGGATTATGAGGCAGATTGCTCTCTGTTGGACAGAGATGAGTCATTTTAAAGATTTATTGCTCTGGGCAGGAAAGATTTCCGGTATCTGTCTCTGTGACAGTGAAGCTAAACCACTCTGTTGGAGAAGCTGCTCTGCTATCGGTCCAGTAGGGTGCAGAGGGTGGTCAGGATTATCCATAATGCATCAGTTTGTCCTGTCGGCTTCTTGCCACTCTGTATATTGTCCGTGTCTGCCTGAAGAGTCCTGAAGCCACGTCAAGCAGCACCGTGGTGTGGAAAGTAAAACACAAAGGGCTTCTCTCACAGTATGACTTAACGGTGACGAGAATATTACAAATCCTTTGCATATGCATGAAGGCGTATGTGATGGTTTCAGCTGAAAAGTTACTTGGAAGAGAAGGATGCACTGTTGGCCCATGGATATCTGCATGCTGACTGCATTCCAGGTTTCTGGTTCTTTTATGAACTTTTTTGTACTGAAATTTGTCTTCCGGTTGGAATCTAAACACAATTACCTTTTTCAAATAAACATATTAGGTTGATGGTGCAAGCCAGTGTTTACTTTGCTGGAGGAGCTACGCAGAGGGAACATGGGGATTTCTGTATTTTTTTACTCCAACACAAGTCAGAGCCAAAAGGCTTCAGAGGAGAGGATGTGGAGTTAAAGAAAGTAATAAAATACTCATCAACTCACACGAGTGAGAAAGAAGAAATGTAAAGAATATTTAGGGTGTGACTGCTATTTTCCTTGGAGGCCAAGCCAAGCAGCCCCTCACATTCCTTTACACCAAATCCATTCGGCATCTTTAAGTAAACATGGTCTAACCGCGATAAGGTGATTCATATTTACTAATTAAAATGCATTACATGCAAAACTGCTGCAAACTTTGTGCCGCTCTGCTTCTGTACGGTGCTACATTACCCACCAACTTAATTCACCTGATGTGCCTGCTCGTGATTTATTGGGGCTTTCTGCAAGGTTAAAAAGTTATGGCTGAGTTGTTGCTTGTCCTCCATATTAATTGCATAAAGAGAATTGCATGTGAGGAGGAGATGGCCACTGATATTCCCTGAAGTTGCACAGATCAATCAGTATTGATCAACAGTACCTTGATGTATGGCACCATCTCACACCTGAGACCTTGAGCAGCTTGACTGATGACGGAATCCAGAAATGCCACTGTCTTTGAAAGACATTTAGCTGAGATTCAGCTGAAAATAAACAGGCTGGAATTGAGATCTAAATGTACACAGATGCACACACAAACACACAGGGACCCTTTGTGTTGTCTTTGGTTCTTTTCTCTGATGTACACATTCCTGCAGAGACCACACAAAGACTCCGTTTTGCTTAGATGTTATTCTTTGGGTTGGAGTGATGAATATGGAATGAAATCCATATGGTTCTGTCAATAAAATAGCTGCCAACATGGCTCTTCAACCATTGTAAGTGGCTTTACCCCAGGTGATACAAGGTAATGAATAGTGCATGCAGGCAATGCAAAACATTACTTCATAAATGAATAAACATGAGAGTGTGCTGGGGTTTTTTTTCACACTTAAACACATTTTGGATTTTTACCCTGACACTTCAATTTAACCGGGTGGCTTTTATTTGAATCAAATTAGAGTCGGAGGAGGCAGGAAAATGGAAGGGAAAGTAGCTGAGGGGAGAGTAAACATCCACAAACAAATCTATTTCTGCACACTCTCACGTGACCACTCACACTTTCAAGGACAGGGGGGAATTAAGAGCAGGCAAGGCAGGTTCCTTTCCCTGGATGCTTCAGGCTATTTCAGGAGGCTATTTAAGGTCTTCTGTCTTCTTCCTGTCTCTCCATCTGACTGCAGCTGTGGGAGGGCACAGACTTATTTTTAACATTGTCTCAACAACACCTTTCCACAGATGTTCACAGTTTACCACTTCACATAAAGCAAAATGGCAAAAGGGCCAGTTAAAGTTTAACATTTAGCAATAAAAACAACCAAAACATTTTCCCAGGTTATAGGATCAAAAAAGCTGTCTGCATCCATGGTCCTGTCACACTGAAAAAAGTTTAGCGAAGCAGCACACTTGTGGATTTCTTTCCAAAACTGAAATATAGTCTGTCACCAATATTATTCTAAACTAATTAATTCTCTGATTTTCTGAGATGTTTGTGTCATGTGTGAATCAAGGAGAGCCAGGACCCAATTGCAGATTGGGAAGTTGATCAAGATTTATTTACAATAAGCACAAAATACCTCGAGACGCAAAACTCCTGAAAAAACTGATGGTGTCCAGGAGTAAAAAGAATCACTAGCACACAAGAGAACACAGAGCAGGAGGCAAGGCAGGTTCTCGTGAACAAAGCAAGGAACAGAGGGCACGTGAATCAACCGTGTGGCACAGGGGAACGTTTGGCAGTGGATTAAGTAGCTCGGCTGATTGCAGGGAATCAGGAACAGGTGACAGCAGTGAGGCTGCTGCTGAGTACCGGCCCCGCCCCTCCGCTCTGCCCTGAGTGGGAGAGGAGACAGAGGTCGAATGGAGGCTCAGTGCAGCAGACACAACAACAACCAAACCACAAGAGTTTGCTAGAAAGACAGTGTGTCACGGTGGACGTAGTTCTAGTGTTCTGCTCCACTCCTACGGATGATTGAACATACATGATGTACTTGTGTGCATTCCCATTGTTAACTTGTGTAATTAGAGATTCGAGATTTAGATTTATTAGATTTAAGTTTGGTTTCACATAAATACAACATACAAATACGCACAACGACAAACGGATTTCGCTACACACAGTTACAGACACAGAGCAATCAGCGTGGCCAGGGGCCTCATGTACTAAAAGTTGCTTGGATTTCCTACTAGATCTTGGCGTACGCTCAAATCCACAAAAAAGCGCACAAACAAAAAAATCCTGGGGCCTCATGTTCTAAGAGTACAGACACTCAAAATCCTAGCGTATGCCTTTTTCCTCTCAAACATCCGGATGTATCAAGGGGGAAAACTGGATGTGTGTGGTGCTTCACACAAACGTAAGACCTGGCGTATCACAGCTACAGCTGCAGCTGACTTTGGAGACACTCTGAGGTGATGTTAGGAAACTGGTAAACATGTGAAAATAATTAATCCAGAGTGATGCGCACATCCCCAGATCCAAAATAGTGGATAATTAGTGGACATAAAAGCACGCGCAAAGTGGTGCAGAAAATATCAACGACAGCCTCAACAAGAGCGGAGTTACAGTGACCGCCTCTCCCTCACTCGGTCGGTCGTTGAGAGGCTGCTGAAGGGACGCTGGTGCTGCCTGGACAGGAGAGGAGGTGTGCTGCTCTACAAACTTGAGAAGGTGTGCCGCATTGCGATCACACCGCCATGGATTACCTCTGCCAGAGCAGCATACCCCCACCCCCACCCTCACCGGACGAACCAGAGGCTGGATCTGACCATGGCGACCCTCCCCAGGGGCCATTTGCACTCTGCAACGTATAATAGAGAACATGTAAAAAGGCAAGGAAACATAATTCTCTTTTCACGGTTTCCTCCTGTCCCTGCAGGACAGCATGTGAGGACGTGGGATGCTGGAAGTCCCAGGCTGAGTCTGCGGCTGTGTGTCAGTCTCAGTGTCTATTAAGAGATTATAAATTGAATAATCAAACACAAGTCTAAGGCATTGTTATTGATCACTTACTTGAAATGTCTCATTTCTTGTCAAACACAGACACATCGCCTAAAAAGTACCTAAAAAAACACCTGATCTCCTTTGTCAGTTTCTCCTGACCCTTAGTGAGGGTTTAAGCACTGAGGGTGTAGATGTTAAAGTCTATCAAGACGATTGTAACTGTGAGGCTGGGCTTCACAAATGAAGAAAAAGAAAGCTTTCAAAGCTAACACTGTTATTCCTAATTACAAGGTCCTGAACCGAGGTAACTGTCTGTCATAGCTGGCTCAATTCCCTGACAACAAATACAAGAGGGAAGGAAACTACAATTTATTTAACAAAGGAAGCAACAGAGACTACAGCAACTAAATACAACAACCTATATCTGTAATGTAGATTCTCAGCGGTGAATGCGAGTGCATGGCTGTGTGTGTGTGTGTGTGTGTGTGTGTGTGTGTGTGTGTGTGTGTGTGTGTGTTGGATGCAAGCCTAAACTAAAAAAGCGCCAAGAGAGAGAGCGGGCGGATTCCACCGGTGTTTATAGCCGCAGCCCCACCCACTAAGTCACACACCGGAGCCCCATGATTAATCGTGCTCTGCAATGGAGAGAGAGAGAGAGCGCAAAACACATGCATGCGGGTCCAAACAACCCCAACCAGACTTGGGGTTGTCACATGTCTCACACACTAAGTTCAAGATTCAAAGAGCATCAATCTGGGCTGGGAAGGCTTGCAGTGCTCGCAATGAGGTAGTACAAGAGTCGCCAGACGGCGTGTATGAACAACTACAAACAAGTGCCAGACTTCATTTCCTGATTGATGTGCTCCAATTCTCATCAGCTTTCACCACCACACATTACTCCTTGATCTTTTCTCATGTTGTCCTCATAACATGAATGTGAGCTATCAAATATGATACTGTGCTTTGCCACTTCTGGGATAAATCTTCTTCCCTGACTCATGTTATGTCCGACCTCCAACATACTTGTGGCTCTCCTACACACATTGTTACATAACATTCATGTATAGATGGTTGTGGTGTTCTGCTTTTTGTATTTTGATAATCCACATCATTCTCTGTGTAACTTTTGTTCTGAGCGATCTGCTCTGTGTGCTGAAATAGATTGAATCCTATCTTTATCCCATCTTCAGACGTTACACGCCACAGATGCTTCCAGTGTCAAAGAGCCTTTGGAGACAAAAACATTGCACAATGCTGAATCTGACCTCAGTTGTTAGACCTCCCCTGTGTAGCAGCATGATGTGCCATGTTAGCGCCATTGGTGGCCATCATGAATGGGGGCCCGGTATAAAAATGGTAACACTTGGTTGGTTCCTCCTTTCTGCGCTCCTGTCATTACTGGTACATCACCACGCTGCTCACCTGGTTCCCTCAACCCTAACAGCGCTTGTGTTTAGGTGGGGTCACCTCTGGGTTCTCTGTATGTGCTGCTGTGTGGTAGTTGATGGCTAATGGCTAACACTAGCATGGTCACAGGTAAACGCTAACGGCAGCTGCGGTCCTCTCCCCCGCCCTCCTTCGATGCTAGTGTGTGTATGCGTGCATGTCCCTGTGGTTAACAGATTTGTGTGGATTAGTGTAGTGAGTCATTGCTGTATTTTCGGTAGCTGTCGCCATATTAACAGTATTTGTCCTATAACTAGGAGTAACTGTAATCAGCTAGTCGCTACAGCTTTGTCCTGTTTATCTCCACACTGCTTGTGCTGCTGCTTGCTTGGTGCTCGGCCTGTGCTGCTCTGGTTAGACCATCTCATCCTCCGCTACCCAGCTCTGGTGCTCACCCCGTCCCCCAGGGCTAGGGTTGCCACCCATCCCATAAAATACGGAATCGTCCTTTAGTTGACAATTGAATGTTGCGTCCCATATTGCACCGATACGGGACGCGTTTTCTTCCGTATCTTAATAAATCCACATCCGTCCAATACACATGTCTGTCAGACACACATCAACACTGAATGTAACAATAATGAACAAAATAAAACACATGAAATACTAAGGCCAGCAAAACTGTCGTGGTGGGATCTACACTCTACACTCTGGTTGACACCACACGCCTGCACTGCTCACTACACACAGCATTTAAAAATGTTTGTAGTGCTCTCTGTGTATTCTATGTCAAAGTTTTTATATTTCTGAGGAATGCATATTTTAAAAGTTCATTGTTGCACACTCCACACAAACAGATCTCCTTTAGGTGCTAGTGCTACTGGCATGTGCTAGATCATGCAGTGTTTCATTTACTAGGTTAATTGATTGTGCAATAACGAAGTTGTGTGCATATGGCACTTTGTTATATGTTCTCCTCGTTGTATGTTGAATAGGGATGCATGTGATTACGGCTTTATGTAGGCTAATTAACAGCATGTATATGTAAAAATGTTTCACAATAAAGAATGTGTTCATTCGGGGCGCCCCATCCCACGGGAGTCGAGCCCGTGGTGGTCCTGGCCCCGAGGAGCTGTGGGTGTCCCTTTTTCATTTGTGAAAGGTGGCAACCCTACCCACACCAGCTCCACTCGGGACGGCTGTCAGCCATCTGTCCTCACCGGGGTCTGCAATCCCCAGCCCATGTGTGAATGAATGAATGTGCAAGAACATTGTCGTGTGTGGGAGTCATTTTGCACTCCCACACAATTATGTTGCACGATTACCTATTTACTTTCGTTCTTTAGGTTGAAATCCTGAGGGTTTAGGTCATTTTGGTTGACTTTTGATTGGTTTTCTGTTATTTTGTTGGTTTACTATTTGCTCACCAATTGTTTTTCTCTTTTCAGCTGTTGGTGTCCTGGTGGGGGCCCCCTTCATCTCGTCTTCTGCATCTGAGAAAACTGTTTTTTCTTCATGAGTGTGTGTGTGTGCGTGCGTGATTTTGGTTGGTTTCTTTACATTGGTGAACCAAGTACCTATTTGTGTAAGCTTACCCTCCATCCATCCATCCATCATCTTCCGCTTATCCGGGGCCGGGTCGCGGGGGCAGCAGCCCAAGCAGGGACACCCAGACTTCCCTCTCCCCAGCCACCTCCTCTAGCTCTTCCGGGGGGACCCCAAGGTGTTCCCAAGCCAGCCGAGCGACGTAGTCGCTCCAGCGTGTCCTGGGTCTTCCCCAGGGTCTCCTCCCGGTGGGGCATGCCTGGAACACCTCCCTCGAAAGGCGTCCAGGGGGCATCCGATACAGATGACCGAGCCACCTCAGCTGGCTCCTCTCGATGTGAAGGAGCAGCGACTCTACTCTGAGCTCCTCCCAGGTGAAGGAGCTCCTCACCCTATCTCTAAGGGAGTGCCCCGCCACCCTGCGGAGGAAACTCATTTCAGCTGCTTGTATCCGAGATCGTATTCTTTCGGTCATGATCCAAAGCTCATGACCATAGGTGAGGGTAGGAATGTAGATTGACCGGTAGATCCTTCTTCACCACGACGGACCGGTACAGAGACCGCATTACTGCGGCCACTGCACCGATCCGCCTGTCAATCTCACGCTCCCTTCTTCCCTCACTCGTGAAAACGACCCCAAGATACTTAAACTCTGCCACTTGAGGCAAGGACTCTCCTCCCACCCGGAGGGGGCAGGCCACCTTTTCCCGGTCGAGAACCATGGCCTCGGACTTGGAGGTGCTGATTCTCATCCCAACCGCTTCACACTCGGCTGCGAACCGCCCCAGCGCATGCTGAAGGTCCTGACTCGAAGGAGCCAACAGGAAAACATCATCCGCAAAAAGCGGGACCACCACCCCCGTCTGCCAATCCAGAGGCACTTTTCCCGTCTGCCATGCAATGCTACAGAGACGTGTCAGCCACGACAGCCCTACCACATCCAGGGACTTGAGGTACTCAGGGCGGATCTCATCCACCCCAGGTGCTTTGCCACCGAGGAGCTTCCGAACTGCCTCGGTGACCTCAGCCTGGGTGATGGGCGAACCAGCCTCTGAGTCCCCCGTCTCTGCTTCCTCTACGGAAGGCATGACAGTGGGATTGAGGAGATCCTCAAAGTACTCCTTCCACCACCCAAGAACATCCCCAGTCGCGGTCAGCAGCTCCGCACCTCCACTGTACACAGTGTTGGTGGAGCACTGCTTCCCCCTCCTGAGGCGCCAGACGGTTTGCCAGAATCTCTTCGAGGCTAACCGATAGTCCTCCTCCATGGCCTCCTCGAACCTCTCCCAGACCAGAGTTTTGCCTCCACAACCGCCCGGGCCGCAGTGCGCTTGGCCTGCCGGTACCCGTCGGCTGCCTCAGGAGTCCCACGAGCCAGCCAGGCCCGCTAGGACTCCTTCTTCAGCTTGACAGCATTCCTTACTTCCGGTGTCCACCACCGGGTTCGGGGGTTGCCGCCACGACAGGCACCGGAGACCTTGCGACCACAGCTCTGAGCGGCTGCTTCGACAATGGAGGCGGAGAACATGGTCCACTCGGACTCAATGTCCCTGTCAAGTCTGTCCGTTTTCCCCGTGGCCAGCGGATCCAACTTACCACCAGGTGGTGATCAGTTGACAGCTCCGCCCCTCTCTTCACCCGAGTGTCCAAGACATACGGCCGGAGGCCAGATGACACAACTACAAAGTCGATCATTGACCTCCGGCCTAGGGTGTCCTGGTGCCACGTGTGCTTATGGACATCCTTATGCTCGAACATGGTGTTCGTTATAAAGGGTGTAAGCTTACCTATGTGTCTTATACTCCAGGTAACTCCCTAGGTGACATTCTCAGGGTGGCGTTGTTGCTTCTTCTTGTAGTCGTTTTGTCATCTTTTTCATCAAACTATCTGGTTTCGTTCACCTGGTAATCATATCACTGGATGTAAGTCATCATATGGATGGACGGGTCGAACAAACACCATGTCCACTAATAACTCTGAACCACAGTCATGTGGACAATTTCGATGACCATGGGCCCAAGGATTGGGAAACACAAACTGTTGGCAGCAGTTCTCGATTGTCCACCAACTGTCCCCCAGTGCTGTCTAAGTGTTCTGGAAGTATTCATGAATTAATGTGTGCTAATCCTTGGGTAACAAGATATCCTGCTGATTTAGGCAAACGTCTTTCCAATTGTGGAATCACACAGAATTTAATGAAAGCCCAGATGGCCAACACTTCAACAAGAACTTAAGATGCAGCACACGTTTTGGGATCAATGTGGACAGGACAAGGTTCGCACTCCAATGGAACACGATCTGTGCACATGCATCTTTAATCTTACTTTCAAAAACAACCCTCAGGTCTGTAAAAATCTGTATGTAAAACATTTCTATGCTTAAAAAATGATTTGGATTAAACACATCAGGTGATATACAGATCACATACATTTACAAATGGTAATTTTCATTGCAGATTTTATGAAACCAATTTGTGCATTTCTGAATCGAATCACATGTTAATAATACAATGAAGCTGACATTTGGACATACACCACCACTCTTTAGACGTGTTAATCATTTAGTCTCTGACTCGAAAATGCCAAAATAAATATGTGTCAACAGTCAATAATGTTTTGCAAGGCCAGCATCATAAGTCGGTGTAAAGTATCTGCAGTGATATCTCACCAGTGAACTTCAGAAGACTAGTCTGGACACAAATGTTCTCCCTTATGATTTGTAAATGTTTAATGTTTTTTTAAATAGGGGAGAAACAGTACATCAACAATCCATATCTTTATTTAGTATATTCCTTTCAAGAACATAAACAGAAACAGAATCACAGCATAAAATAAATACATACAATTCAAAATACCAAAACACAATTTTCTTAGGACCTGGGATATGGCAGATTTGTGGTTCCACATAAAAACACACAATACTGAGCCAAAGAGGACCATCGTGTTCAAAGTGACCAGCCGTTCGGAATACGAGTAAACAGAGAGGTCATGTTGCCTGTTATTCTGATGTTTGTCGGTTGTGCATTCATGATGATAGAGGGGAAAACAGACTCATGACGTTTCTGCCTCATATGGCTCTGATATCAGTTTTTCCACAGTACCAATGATAATGTCATACTGAATTATGTGCTGATACAGAAACACCTCTCGCACCTGCCATACAGTGTTTTTTCACTTTCTGTAAGAAAATTAGATCAAATGGTTCAAAGGCAATTATACGCTGACATTTGGCAGCGAGATGACCAAGTGTCCTTCATGGACTTCATGTTGTGACTTTAATTTAGATCCATTTCAGTTCACACCTCACATCAAAGTCTTTGGAGTGGCAAGGTGAACCAGATTTCATCCTCTTACTGTGAGGCTGCAACGACCGAAACCTGACACCCAGCTCTACAGCTGACCGACCGTGGCTCCTTGCCTGAAGTACAGACTTGACAGCCTCATCTCATCCGTTTGCCATATAATTAATGTCACCCACAAGTGCAGTTTTGCTGTAGACCTTCAATGTATGATGATCTACTGATGTTTTTCCCTGCTGTGGGGGCTCGTAGTAACACATTAAACCCCTCTTGGTTCCAAAGAGTGGAGATGGGGATAAAGGAGGATAACATGTAAATGAGCAGCTGATTGAGTACCATAATCTGTCAAAGACATCTGGAGGAATTGCAATGTAGTAGATGCCAATATTCAGACAATCCAAACAAAAGCTGTTTTAACAGCTACCGTATATAAGCTTAAGTCATTGCTGATTTTAGGTTGACAAAGCACTAATAGTGTGATTACGCAACAAATACTGAATTAAACTGGGATTATACTTGTGTACATCTACAGCTACCACTCCATTATATCCTATTTATCCAGTGGTGTTCAGGCCCCAAAATGTTGGTCATGAGCAGACTAAATACAAAATACTCATTCAACAAGAGATTCAGTTGCTACCACCACGATATGCAGTCTGCTGTAAGGGTCCCAGTACCATCCATTGCTTTGGAGCAAATATGTGTTCACACAGCAACAGAAGTTTGGGAGCAGCTCCTGTCAGCTCCTGAAGTGTTTGTGTGAAGAGGGGGTCCCAGCTGGAATTGTGCCATTTCTACACATTCCCCCGGGGACTCAGTGACAAGCTGACCAGTACAGGACATATTGATCAGTGGCTAAGAGTAGAACCAGTATCAAAGCAGGAGGGGGAGGACAGAACTGGCACTTCAGTGCCGTCCTTTGTCTCCCATGGTGCCTCATTACAATCAGACTGCTCGTCACTCAAACAGACATTTTTAGCTCTTTTTTTTCCCCTGGACACTATTGTGTTTCCAACATGTCTTAATCCAAAAGAACAGTTGACTGTTTGTGTGGTGACTCAGTGTTTAACATGTACTTACTTCAAATCTGCCACGCAAACACCCCTGTCTGCTGGTTTCATCTGCTTCATATTTCTCATTTGCATTAGCAACCAAGGAAATCATGCACACCTTTCATTCTGTTTTCAGAGCGCTGGCTCGACAGCACCTTGCTTCGGTAATTGTTACTGTGGGATACCTGCCAAGTGGTTGGATGTTGTGCCAGCTTAGCTGTGTGTGGTTTGTTTCTCACTTTTGCCCACCTTGTACACAGCCTCTTGCCTCGGCCTATCCTGGCATGGGATTCTACCATCTGTCAGACACTCGGGCTTTGAATCTCCCCCACCTTTCCCATTTAAAATATAACAACAAAACATTCCAGCACAGGGAAATGGTGGGGTAACAAGTTTGAAGACAAATGTGAGTTCTAGAGTTAGCATGTCCATGATCAACCGCATAATTCTGTTGGAATATTCTCCAAAAGAGACTTATTTTCCATTTGTCAAAATAAATATGAAAGGTATGACCATACAAGGATTTTTATATAGATCGGGGGGTCAAACTCATGTTGGTTCAGGTCACATTCAGCCCAATGTGATCTCCAGTGGGCAGTGAAATAATAATCTATAAATAACAAAAACTCCAAATTCTTCATTTTGTTTTTCATGCAAATGTGTACAAGTACTTTATGAAGGTGGGCGCTATGAAGGAGGAGATATCATTTATCTCTGGTTCCCAGCGTTACAGTGAGACAGAAAGCTGTCACTGGTCGACAAATTACAGTTGATGTTTTCTATTTAACCTTCGATCATCCCAGGGCCAGGGCTGGACCCTCTATTAGGACGAACAGAACTGTTAATAAGACATTTAGAAACGTCTGTGAAATGTGTTTCTTTGACCACAATTAATTGTTGCTATTGTCGTTAAAAAGCTTCACCCAACAGTTAGCACAGGCAATGTCCACTTTCATGATTTTACAATAAACACACACAGACGATCCCTCTGACCAAACAGAGGTGGTGGAAAACCCATTATGTACTTTCACCTACAATCTGGCTTTGCAGAACCATGGGGTGAAAACAGAATGTGGGCATAACATACCCATCTGAAAAATAATTGGCATACTGGTGCAGTTTGTCTGCTTCCTCCAGCTCTTACTTAGGAACTCGTGAGCTTGGTACGATTTGCACTTCACCCTTAGAGAGAGACATTTCCATTAATATCTTCATTATTTCAGCAGAGGAAAGCGGCTCAGATATCGATGGATTCAACAGACTCTTTACTTTCTGCGTCAAAGTTCTCAATAACCAGGGCCAATAAGAAAGGGAGAACCATCTGGAACTCCTGGCGCTGATCATTCAGCAAATGCTCATTGGTTAGTTTCTCATTGGTCACAAATGTTTTTAAATAAAATATACAAAGTCAGTTAGTTAGTTAGTTAGTTGGTTAGTTAGATGCCTGAGAACCCCCTCACACACACACACACACACACACACACACACACACACACACACACACATCAGAGACACTCTGTTCACTTTCACGTAGTTCATCCCAGAGAAAAATGATTATTAGATGAAGAGGAGATTGTTACACAGCTCATGAAGCTTGATAAGTAAAATGAATCATGACTCAGCAGAATTTTAACATCTTCTGAACAATTTTTATGTTGGGAAAAAAAAAACATATGGCACAATGTCATTTTGGAAATGTTTTCTACACTGATCGATTATTTTATTCATATATTTCACTACTTTTGTGAATCTCAGACGTGGGTGAATACATTTAAAACACCAAAACAACTCATTCACATCATTAATAGTTCACAATTTCAGCTTTGGGCCAAACAATCTCTTTGTCTATGACTGTAGGAGAAACATGAGCATCCGTGTATGTGAGCTCAGTTCGTTCTGCTTGTTTTATATGAAACACGTTGGTATTGTCATCTTCAAGTTTCTACTCATCTGTCAACCTCCATCTCAACTGTAGGTGATGTGGACATTGATCAGAGGTGCAAAAATGATGAGTCAGTCATTAAAGTGACACAGTTAGTTGAGTCTGTGTCAAACTGGAAGCAAAGAAATGCAACACGGAACACCACATTCACTATGTTTCAGTCAGCCTGGATCGGCTTGGATACGTTGACTGGTGTTCACGGCAGTGACCGACAGGCCAAGAAAGCAGATTTAACTCACACTGATCAGAGGAACTAGACGAAGCTTGAGCAAGTGAATATGGGAAATGTACTTCAGATTCACATAGACACATTTGTCTTTTAATTGCAGTGCTGCAAACTCCCCTTTGTGATTGATAAACCCAGTGTGTAATACAAAGCAAGAATTGCTGAGTCAGTTTCCCCCTCATCTGTCTGAAAATGCTGTTTGTACACTCAGAATGTTGTCCAGTACTCACTTTGGTGTTGGACAGACCAGCGTATTGCTTGGTGCTCACATCAAAGATAAAAGTGAATAAACTCTCCCATGGGGTGTGTTGTTTCTGAACCGTGTGAACTGGATCAACTTACCTCAGGCACAAAGCAACTTCTCACTTTGAAATTCAGGTACAAATTGTTCAAACACCAGAAATTGTCAGCACTGTTTCGTGGCCTCAGAGCAGCTCACTAATAAAAGACTTGCTATTTTAAAAGAAGAACACAAAGGTATCGGCAGTTGAGCGTCTGTCTTTTCAAATCACTCTCCTCTGCAGAGGAGATCTGAACACGTGACCCTCCTAGCAACAGCCGGAAGACGTACTCACTTGAGATGTAGCCAACAGCCCTGACCCAGACCAGTCCAGGAAAGGGCACACGTGGCAGGAACATTCCCTGATGTGCACCCACATTCCCCACATCCCCTGACGTTCTCGTCTCTTTGTTTACACCAAACAGCACCTTTAAAAGGAGCCACGCCTGCTTGTCAGAGCCGTAGTTTGAAACCTCCTGATCACTGGTGCAGATGGATGGTCATGGACAACCAACAAGTGTGGGACACGAGCAGAGGGACGGAGGGAGGAGACAGTGAAGTTACTGTGATGTTCATGCTGCAGCTCTGCCCCTCAGAGGAATACATCACACCTCTACATCTATGCACAGCGACATCAAAGTTTGGATCCGTGTCATTTGTATTTCTGCCTCCCATGTCCATGTCCATCCACTGAGTGGATAATTGTTCATAATGCCCCACTCCAAACACCCTGTCCGTTTCTTCTCCAAAGAACATATGATGCAC